>BMAU01018114.1:0-28139 GCA_019973935.1 Trichonephila clavipes
AATTTCGCAATAGCCAACGCCATCTAGATGTCATGTAAGGTGTTAAACTAATGGCCCGCCATCACCTTAATAGAACCCCAGACCTGTGGTGTGGAAGCACTATACACTACCACTCGATCCTATTCGGTGAAAAATAAAATTTATTGTTAGAATCTTATATAAATCTCTAATGAATGAGGGAGTCCAAACTTTTTTTTCATGTAAACTGTTTAGACGGAAATGGTTAATTATGAACATTTCACAAGTTGCATAAATTAAAATGAACCGTTATAGTTTACATAAATTTTTAAGGGTGCAAAAGGCTGCACGAATTAATTTTAAAAGGAATACGGTTACGAAAAAGTAGTACAAATCTATCTAAAGTAGGGTTGGTTACCTTACATATTGTCAAACACAACAATGTATTGGAAGCCAATTCCACAATTCGTTGTTATAAAAATGTATGGAATATTAAAAGATTTATTTTTGCATTTGTAATTTATATATGTGGGAGACAACAAGGGGTCCAAGACGTGTTTCTCTTACTTCACATTTATTTTAAAATTAAACAAAAATTAATTAAAAAGGTAGATAAGTTTTTACAGATAAGTTTGACGATGATATTCAGAAGGTAACGCCTGCTCGCGCACCTCTCGCGTTCTCCTTTCTCTCTCTAATGTCCAAGAGTTTTTGTTTCTCTTCCACTATTTCGCAAGTTTCAGTTCGTGTTTTAGCTGCGCCTGCGCGCGAAGACTTGTGTTTTGCTTTTGGCTGCATGCCACAACGGCCATTCTGACCGTACGCTGTCCGCAGCGGTACTTCCATGGAGACCAGAGGAGAATCTGAAACATACAAAAAAAAAAACGGAACAGACAAGGACTATACGACAAATATACAGAGATTAAACATATCAAAATTTTGTTGAACTAGACAGTTTCTCCATCATGTGGAGGCACCTCTTCGACATCCGGAAGGTTCCACAGGAAAACACATTGTTTCACAGGCATAATAACGACTTTTTTAACAAGTTGATCTTTGGTTGAACGCATCGATATTTTCCTCTGTAGAGTTCTGGACGTCTGTTCAAAACGATTTCTCTTTTTCCTTCGCTTCCACTGCCAAGGCTCAAAAATTTTTCGAAGCAACACAAACCGTCGATGTTCACTCTTCATAGGTAAAGGGTTAGGTGAGCGGGAGATAAATTCCACGGAACTCGTTTTCATGGCACCATTGGCTTTCTTACACAATACTATATCAGAACATTTTTCTCTTACAATACTCAATTTTAACTTAGTACTCTTAATTTTATTGCATTTATAATTCTTAACTAGAGAACTCGAATCATTTCTAGTATTAAAGTTTTTAATATGTGATAAATCATAACTAGAGTTTTCTATCACATTTGAAACAGAAACATTTGGAAAAGAAACACCACAATCTGCACTCAAAGAGGATCCACTTTCACTCAATAAAACATCGCTCTTTGCGTGGCCTAGTTTCTCTATTTCAGAATATACACTGGGATGTATAATAAATTCTTCGGTCAAGGTCGGTGATATTGCCGTTCTCACACTTAAGCTAGTAGAGCGTTGATTAAGAGAAATATTTATGGGTTTAACTTCTACCATACGCTGTTCGCCAAAAACATGAACTTAATGTTATGATCTCTTCGGAAGGTGTTTGTACTCTAATTAGTGAGGAATTTAAAACTGGGATCTGGCAACCTGAATCAATCAAAGCTGTTAAGGGCTGATTTTCTACAAAAATGTTTACGTATTGAAGATTTGCGCATTCATCGCTATTTTGTTTTTCGCTCTCTCTTTTCAAAGTATTCACGATTATTCTATTATGGATGTGGTCATTAGATTCTTTAGGTTTTTAAAACGCTTC
Organism: Trichonephila clavipes; assembly: GCA_019973935.1. Lineage (NCBI taxonomy): Eukaryota > Metazoa > Arthropoda > Arachnida > Araneae > Nephilidae > Trichonephila > Trichonephila clavipes. The sequence goes on from BMAU01018114.1 coordinate 1,870, forward strand.
TCACAGTCTCTTGCGCAATGAGATGAATCACCGCATATATAGCAATTTTTATTTCTCTTTCATGATATTGGGGATAGTTCTCTTTAACCTTTGGTTTAAAGTTTTGTGATCTATTTTTAAAGGGGTCTTGGGTATATCCATAAGTAATAGGAATTTCTTTATGTGATCCGCTTCTAGATGAAATATAAATATCACACTCTTTAGCTAAATCAATAGGCCTAAACCAATCTTCTGCTTCTCGAATGCCAATATGAGTTGCAGTTTCCTTATTTAAAGTTTCAAATAATTTATCAGAAATTATAAGATCACATAGAGATTCAAAGGAATTAACTTTTCTTAACGAACAATAATATTGGAAGTTTGCCGTCAATCTTGCAGCAAATTGGATGTATGTCTCGCCTGATGATTTTACAGCATTTTTAAATGAGTTTAAACACTCGCGAGGGGTTAATTGGAATTCTCTGAGTACTATAGATTTTAGTTTTTCATAGTCATTTAATTCTCTTCTTTAATATGCAGTAAGACGTTATGAGCTCTTTCGCCCAGAAGATTTATTAAAATTTCAGATTTATATTCGTCATTTATTTTCTTGGTTAAAAATGCGCGTTCTAATGATTGGAAGAACAGATTAAAATTTTCAGATCTGGTGGGAACAGGAAGAGATAAAAGTTTTTATACTTTTATCATATTTTCTATGTTAGTTTCGAACTGTTTTTCTTCGACTTTAGCTGCAGGATTTAAACTTAATGCTTTATTTTTAGCTAATTGAAGTTCGATTTCTTTTTCTAATTTTGCCAACTGAAGTTTCGCGAGCTCAATTTTTTGTTCTGAAGTTACCCTCTCTTTCGTTTTGCGATACTCTCTCATCTATACAGTTTTGAATTAAAGTTTTAACGAAATCTGGATCACTTTCAAATGTACTACTGTTCTCAATTTTAGTCTTTAGTTTAACTATAGTGTCAGTACTTTCGACAGTACCGTCTAGCTCCTCAACAACTCTTATGAGATCCTCTTAAAGAGCGTTTTTATACATTTTAGAAAATTTAGAAAGATCCTACCTTTTTTCTCTGGCTCCCTTGTTGCTCGCACGTACGATGTATCCAATAAAAACGTTGATTCCACTGATTTCACCTCTTCGCAGGTTATATCGTTAGATGAAAAATAGTTCTTGAAATTGTTCGAATTATCACCTCTTCGCAGGTGTTTGTGAGTGGTTCCAACCTCTACACAGGCGGAATTTTCGTCGATGGGTTTTCCAACCTCTACACAGGCGGAATATTTGTCGATGGTTCGTTGAAAAATACACCTCTACACAGGTTATTTTGTTATTTGTTCCGACCTCTACACAGGCGGAATGAAGTTGAAAAATTCAACCTCTACACAGGTTGAACGAAGTTTCCAAAAATGGCGGCGCGTCTCCTTCACGGACGCTGTTGTTCATTGTCCAGACTTTGGTTCAAAATCGAAATTTTATCTATCGCGGCCGAGCCCCCATAATTTGTGGGAGACAACAAGGGGTCCAAGACGTGTTTCTCTTACTTCACATTTATTTTAAAATTAAACAAAAATTAATTAAAAAGGTAGATAAGTTTTTACAGATAAGTTTGACGATGATATTCAGAAGGTAACGCCTGCTCGCGCACCTCTCGCGTTCTCCTTTCTCTCTCTAATGTCCAAGAGTTTTTGTTTCTCTTCCACTATTTCGCAAGTTTCAGTTCGTGTTTTAGCTGCGCCTGCGCGCGAAGACTTGTGTTTTGCTTTTGGCTGCATGCCACATATATATGTAATTTTTCCTGGGAACTTTAAAAGCTAGAGCGGCATCCATCAAAACCGCGGTTCTCTCTCTGTTTTTCCAGATCGCCCCTGACTAAGCCGGCTCTGCCATAGTAACTGAAAATGCCGGATTTTGTTTGTCAAGATCATTTTATAGCAGACTGCTTTTTTCATGTATTTTAGATGGTCATTTTATATTTTCTACATCAATATCTTAATGTCTGAATTTCAAATTACATAAAATTCTTGACATTAGCATCAATGACCATGATAATTTTTATTAGTATATGAATGTGTCATCAAACGATTACATGACTAATATTAACATATTATTTTAACCATTTAATATTAAGTATAACACAACGCACACAAATTTTCTGAACTTTAAAATAAATATTTCGAAAACTACTTCAGATATACTCAAAATTTTTCATTCCTACGCTTTAGCTTCTCAGTTTTGCTTCTCTCTCTATGTAAGAATTTATTGTAATTGTATATTCATCAATTTTTTTAGTATATTTTTTGCTCTTAGCATGCAGTTTTCAACTGAATTGTATGAAATCGTAGGGACCTCCAATATAATTAGTAGCCACTCCACGGTTGTTTCTTATAAAAAATCAAAAATTAGATTATTGATTTTAAGTTACGTTGATGAATATTGGCGATAGCCCTAGTAATTTTGAACCTTGGTCAAGGGACGAGGACAACCCCTGAGCTAGCACCACACTATCCAAACTTCTACACCACACCAACGGGGAAACTTTTGCGTGGTATGGAAGTGCAGATTTGACGAGCATCAGCCATCCTGGTGGATTTTCAGCGTCGGTCTACAAGACTATAACCGATGACTCGAAAATGTCGGCCACGAGTAACCATTCGGCTACCACGGCCTAAAAATAGATGAAAAAAGCTTACATATTTTAAAACATCCTTTATTACATATCCTTTATTTAAGTATAATATTTTGGCAAAAAATTAACTTAGAATAATATTTTTTCCAAATGTCCTCCTTTTGTGAAAAATGCTTCTATTATAATAATATTTTGCCTGTATATAGCTCAGACCTATCTACAGAAGCTCAACTAGAATGTTTGAAAAATTCACATTATTTTCAGAGTTATTACCAATTGAAATAATTATTGGCGTTTTCTTAAAATTGCTCCCCTCTGTTGTCATAAAATATGAATAAACCCAGTTCTAAGTTATATATTTCAAAAATACTAGTTGAGCCTCTGTAGAGAGGTCTGAGCTATATAGAGGCAAAATATTATTATAATAGAAGCACTTTTCACAAAAGGAGAACATTTGGAAAACAGATTATTCTAAGTTAATTTTTTGCCAAATATCATATTTAAATAAATTTTTTTGTCAAAATGCCCTTTAAACAATTTTATGCATATATTCTAATCTAAGTGACACTAAATATCATTAAAATTATCCATTTATGCGCTTTGCAAAATCACGGTTCCGAAGTTAGTCGGATACCTTAACACTAGAAATCTTCAAGAAATACAAACAAAAGTAGACGATTTCTTAAAATATTTACTAAAATTTCAGTATAATTAAGAAAATTTTTATTTGTTTTAGATAACTTGGTTGAGACAAATACAAACAAACATAAGTGTACTTTTAAATATAAATATAAAGGAGATCATGAAAGAAAAAGAATGGTGAAGTCTTGGAACACCAAGAATATCTCATTTCAAATAAAGGGAGCTTAATAAATAAATTTTTCCCAACCATTAATGAGAGACTGGCCTGTCATCATTTTTATACTAATTACAAAATAACCCAATTCCTAACTGGCCATGGCAACTTTAAAAGCTACTTGGACAAATTTAATTTATTGACGTCATCTTCTTGTGATTGTGATATTGGTAGCGAGGAAAATGTAGAACATGTGTGCAAAATCGTACAGTCACCTGCATGGTGCTCAAAACTAAGGCTAACAACAGGCGTAAAAATCTATCCCTTAACCGCAATGAATTTCGAGAGCCTTGATCTGATGTTACTGTTAATAAGGTGGCATAAGTAACAACTCAAACGTCCATGTTTTCTCCAGGATTTGAATCCAGGTCCTACGGCACAGCATTCGGCATCGCTAACCACTATACTGGATGTGCGATAAACAAAAATGTAATTTTAAATATAAATGCAGTTTTAAAAAATTTTAGCTAACATGTTTTAGAACTTTTTCGATAATTTTTTTATGAATGTTTAGCATAAGTTAGTAGTCTTTTTATATATGAATATAGCAACAACTTAATCTTTTTAAATATATTTTAGATTTCTATTAATATAAATTATTACCTTAATTCGACGTTATGCGGCGAATATACCTTAAAATTAAAAAAAAAAATGCTGTTTGAAAGTGTAGGTGCTCCTTTTTCGCCGGATTTTACGGTACTTAAAAGCATTTTTGCAGCCACCAGTTTTGCAATATATAAAAAAAATTCATCTGGTGAATAGTATTTCAATTCTCTTCAACTCTTCGATCAAAATTGTTCAAAAAAGGTTTCCTTCATTTACCTTAATAACTGATGACTCTCAAATTATAGAACCCATAACTTAGGTATACAAAGGCTTTCCAAAGCATACTTCACATGTCATAAAAAAGGGGATATTCTATACAAAATCAGAAAACTTCTTTGCATCAAATAAAAAAACAGCATCAAGAAATTTGGATGCAACAAACTTTCACTACATCCTTACAGGAAAGGGAATATTGATTTCTAACTATTTCTAAGGAAATGAACAATATGTAAGATGTGAATGCCCAAAGCCCAGGAAGTGATTAATTTTGCATACCTAAGCATGATGTACTTCTTCAATATGATTTTTTTTAAGTTTAGATAAAAAAAACGGAAGATTGAATCCAATATTTATATTTTATTCAAAAGTAATGGAAAACAAAATAGAAAATGTTCAGCCAACATTCCTCCAAATTCTTAAGCCTCCGGTAAGGTAGCCTTAAGAATCTGGTCTAAAATTTTTTACTGATCTATAGAAATAACTATTGAAACAAAAAATTTTACTCCTAATTATATTTTTAAGAAAGTAAAAAATTTTTTTCTTTAGCAATATTTTAACTATTACACAAGACTACATTTCACGAAAGTTCCATCGTTTCTAGACGAGTGTTATCGCCTTTTTGTAAGACTTTATAAATTTTTTAGTTCTTATCATAGCATATTGAATGATTTCAATCACATTTTTTGAGCAAAAAAAAAAAATTATATTTCAAGAATATTTATTAATTTACGATTCTAGTCACGTTTTTTCAAGCGCATAATTCGTACATGTTCTCTTAATTTTCTGAACTCTTTTTTAAAAGAATACTGATGTTAAAATGAAATAGGAAAAAAATAATATCTAAGCTTTTGCATTGAATAATATCATTGATTATTTTTAAAAAAGAAAATTGTTTTGTAAAAAGTATTTAAGTGACGAAAATAGAATTTAAATCGATATGACATTTATATAAATTAAATATTAATAAAGTTGATTGTTAATTCAATAACAAAGAGCAGCAGTAGGACAGGCAATTGTATGTTTATAATTCATACTTATAAATTGACTTGAATTTTTCCTCAAAACAAAGTAAAAATATATATGTTTTTGTCTAAAATAATTTCCATTAATTTGGCAGTTCTGGTAATATTCAATTTCTGACCCTAACCGCATTTAAGTTCCTTGATAAAATTTATGATTAAATAAATACAGTGGACTACAAAGGTGTTCGTACACTTGCAATTTTCTATAAAATTTAATGTTTTATACTAATAAAAATTAATATTCCGGAATTGTAGTTATTTTATGATATCCGCAACTTGTTCTTATGAAATGACGTAATCATTTTTTTAAAAATAATATAACTATTATTTTTAATAATTACTAATCAAGAAGCTAATAAAAAATTATGCCACAAAAGTCTTCGTACACTTAACAAAAATCTCGACATAACTTTAAATATTGTATTTCTTTCTTAATTTGGTACTTAGTAAAATATCTTTTAGTGTCCACAACAACTTTTAAACGTATTGGTATAGGTTTAATTAGTTTTTTTTTTTTTAATTTCTGCATCGATTTTCCTCCATGCTTCTGTGTTTATTGTTTTTACTTCCCATTATCTGTTTTTATGTGTCATGTTTTCTTTTTTAAAAAATCAAATTCTCACCATATATGTTCTACTGGGCTAAATAAAGTGATTGAGGAGGTGTTTTCAGAATTTTGGAACAGTTATAGAGACAGCAGCAGTCTACATTGAGAGCAGTGCGCTTGGCGTCATTATCCTGTTAAAAAATGAAGTCATCTCCAATATCCAAATTTTGGGTGTATTATTCAAAATTTCTCTTTAAAATATTTAAATAGAGTTCATGATTCATAAAATTTTTAAAAAATACCAGATTGCCTAATCCTGAAGCCGATTTACACCCCCACGTAAGAACCACTCCTATGGTTCAATTGATTCAACTAGATTCTTGGGATGGATGAAATTTCAGAAAATTCAATATTGACCGCAAATTGATTGATATGACAGAAAATTCAACGTTTTTGGTTCCGATGGGCGTATAATAGTTTGTAAAGGAAAAAATGAGGAATTTAATCTCATGAATTTATGTGGAACAAGAACCCCTCTACCATGCTTCAGCATGATTTGTGGAGGTGTGCATGCGTGGGGGTGTAAATCGGCTTCAGGATTAGGTAATTTGGTATTTTTTGCTGGTACTGAGAATACTGAGCTCTATTTAAATATTTTAAAGAGAAATTTTAAATTATCCGCCCAAAATTTGGATACTGGAGACGACTTTATTTTTTAACAGTATAATTGATGCCAAACGCACTGCCTCAATGTACGCCGCTAATGTCTCTATAACTGTCCCCAATTCTGAAAACACCTCCTAAATGACTTTATTTAGCTCAGTAGAACATATTTGGTGAGAATTCGGATTTAAAAAAAAAGAAAATATGACATATAAACACATAATGTGAAGTAAAAACAATAATCATAGAAATCGATGCAGAAATTACAAAAAACGGATTAAATCTAAACCAAGAAGTTTAAAAGTTGATTTGGACACTAAAAAAATATACTATTTAGTTCTAAATTAATAAAGAATACAATACTTAAAGCTATGTTGAGATTTTTGTCAAGTGTAAGAAGACTTTTGTGTCGTAATTTTTTGTAGCTTTTTGATTATTAATTCTTAAAAATAAGAGTTATGCTATTTTTTAAAAAAATAATTATGTCATTTCATTAAAAACAAGTTTCAGATATAAAAAAATTACATTTCCGATGTATTAATTTTTATTGGTCGAAAACATTAAATTTTATAAAAATTACAATTCTACGAACACTTTTGTGGTCCACTTGATGTGACAATATGAGATAATTTTATCTTAAAGGTACATATGAAATATATATATTACTAATTGGCCAAGAGGTATACCAAGGTAAAAGTTTAAAAATCACTACAGTTTTTATTCCATATTAAAATAAGAGGATAAGCTTGATAGAGCATATTTCTTAATACTTTAATCTTGAAAACTGAGTCATTACATACCTACTAAGATTCTTGTGTTGTGGTTGAGAAAAATTAACGGCACAAGAAGCCTTAAAATAAAACACCAATTTAATTAATCGAAAACAAAATCTAATTCTTTTATTTTTTCGTGAGATCCATTGAAAACAAAGCAAACGATAAATTTCAAAACGAATTGAAAATAAAATTAGATCAAGAACAAATGTAACCAAACGATAAATAAAATCAACAGTGCCATATAAATGTTTATCATAAGTTGATAAAATAAAAGGACGTAAATAAACATTATTTATCTTCATTCATAAGATTTGTGTGAAACTCAAACACTTAACCGCATATGTTATTTCTTTACAAAAATTGTACAAACTGTTTCTCTAAGATATTTTGTGCGCATTTGAAAGCTAATCAGAATTTTGAGACTATGGCACAAGAAAATTTTCAAAATCATTTTTCTCTGCATTTGTCTGATACATTTGGGAGAAAAAGAACAATAATTTTTTTCTCCCGCATATTTAAATCCCCTGATGCTTGTTTTAAAACTGACCCTGAGCCGTTTCCCGTAGAGCAGAGCGAGTTTGTAAATAGAGGAAAATTGAATCCATCTTTGAAGGTTGCAGAGTAAAATCTTTGGTGCAAAAATTTCATCAATAAGAACTTCATAACAATTTTAGTTTAATAAAAATAAAAGATTGATAGAAATCTCCCGAAAACTTAATTGATGTATGTCTTAAACTAGTTGGCCTTGACGTATTGACAAGGAAGTGGTAAAAATGTGAATTATTAATAATTGCGAATGCTAAATCTTTCAATCATGTTTTCGAATGTAGTTTTTTTTTTTTTTACTGTATATATTCGAACTGTTTTATTACTGAAAAAATAAAGTGACCTTCTGTATTTGCAAATAGTTTGTAATATTTTCTTCTGTGTAATATAGAGCGGGTTTCATTTATGAATTGTAACATATCTTATGTTAATGCGCATTGTTTGATATTTTTAGGCATGCATTTTCGCGTATGAGGACTATATTCTTTCATTTATTTAAACTAATTTTTAAAACACTAAGCAAAATAATGAATGTGAAGTCTAAAATTGTCATAATTATAATTTTCAGTAAAACTGAAAATATAAAATAACAATGCCTGTAATTCAAATATAATACATAACGGGTTATAATTTTCAGTAAAACTGAAAATATAAAATAAAATTCCTAATGCATGTAATTCAAATATATTTTCATAACAATTCAATGTGAGTTGAAACAAATCATTTTTGAAATAATATGCAGCAATACATTTCTCATCGATACTTAATTTTGACGCTTATTAGAAAAAGTAACGTCCTATTGGAAATTAATAATGCATTTTTTGTGCGTTTCCTTTTATTTTCTAAGAAAGTTAAAATTTGTAAAAATATTAAAAATATCTTAGATATGTAATAAAAAAAATATATGCATTAATAAAATGAAGAAAAAAAACTTTGCATTTATTACAATTATTTATTTTCCTTTTATGCCGTTTATTTGTTTTATTTGAATGCTTTTAAATGGATTCTTGTTGGAAAGAAAACAGACGAGCAATCTTCAAGTCAAACAGGTGGCAGTTACACAAAGTTGTCTTCCTCCTATAAACCTGATGAAATAATATTTTATATCCAGTTTGTTGCCCCAATTTATCAAAAATGTATTTTTTTACTTTTCACTTAATTAGTTTAAATATTTAACTGTTCTAATTTATTTTTTTGTATTCAATTGTCAAAAAGAAAAGTAAAAAAGAAAATAGTATATTATTCGTTCAGGTAGGTATAAACTTTAGCTGTAACTGTTTCGTTTGTTTACATCGAATTTAATGTTTCGCGCGAACGTTGAAATAATGTTTATTTCTGATCACATTAGATTTTACTAAATTTTTTAAGTATGAATAAATTGCTTTCTATAGCATCGTATAAAATATTACAAATTAGAATTAGATTAACAATACAAAATTGAAACTAAATAAAAAATTGGTAAATGTTATCGTATGATATAAAAGGTTCCTTCCTTTAATAAAATTACATCATAATTTTGCAAAATGTTTGCATTTTATTTATTTTGTTTTATTTTTAGCCTCCTTAAATTTCTATAGGAAACCTTTTTTTTCAATTTATGAATTCCATATCTCTGCTAAGTATTTTTCTTTAACAATTCTATTTAAATGACCTCGCAAAACGATTTCATCCCAACAAAAAATATGTGTCAAAATTTACTGTATTAATCACATTCCGTAGATATGTGTAATAACAAGAAAAAAGTAATAAGTATAGTTTTAAATGAGACTTATTAATTACATTTTTTGTTTTATGTATTTAAAAAATAAATGGGTGAAGCGTTATTGTGTGTGTGCATTACACTCTTTTTAATAAATGTTATTTAGGCAAGTTTTTTATAAGTTGATTTGTCGTGTGGCTCTGTATTGTAGTATTGTATAATTGTGTGTATCCCCTAAGTTATCCATTTTTGTAACTTTTAAAAAACTTTTAATAACCTTAAGGATATAAAATACTTATGCATATATGAAAAACAAAATTTTGAGATAGATTAAAGAGCTAATTTTGGAATAAAATTCAATTGCTATAAGTAATAAATTTATAAGCAATAAATAACACCTTTTTGATGTTTATGAATATTATAACATGATTAAAAGCGTATTAAAATAACCATGAACATTACTAAGTTAAAACTAGTGAAATGTAACTTAAAACCTACAGTACTTACATATTATCGCAACATTTTGGTGACATTATATGAAACGAAGCACATGGTTGCCAATTCAGTGCGTATAACACATAGGAAATCGAGATTGCCAAGGTGGTAATTTGTTAATTAATAGACTTAGTGATTTATTAATAGATTTGATGATTGTTGCGATAATACGTATATAGTTGAAACTTTAAAACAAATAATTAAATTAACATAACATAAGCTTGGTAAAAAGTTTTTGGTGATAGGTGCCAGTTCTGGTTTCTCATCTGTGAGAAGTAATGATAATATTCGGCTTGAGAGAAATCGTTAAAATTTTTTGTAATTTTCCAACTTTGTCTTTATACTGTTGTTCCTTTTATTAAATTATTTACTTTTTACAAAATTATTAATAATTTTATTAAATTGAATTAAATAAATCATCTTTTCTTTTTTAAAAGAAATTCCTTTCTAAATTGCTATGCATTAATAAATTTTGGGAAGTTTTCTTTTTTTTTTTATATTGGCCTGCCTTTAGTCTTATTTTCAGTCTGTAGTTAATATAATAATTTAAACTGATCAAAATTTATTTCCTCTTGTAGGTACTTTGAATTCAAAATTTTCAAAGATGTGCGAAGAAAAAATTGTTGACTTTTGGTCCCATTACAGTTATTTATGTGTAAAATCAGATATTTTTCCTTCAAAAAGTATTCTTAAAAAAATAAAAGGAATGAAATTTCTGTGTCTAGTTGAAACAATCCGGAAAGAATTTTGGCCATTGCTCCTTTCAGCATTGACTGCTGATAACAGTTTATCTGAAATATGTTTTTTCACTCATTATTCTCTTGATGAACAAAAGGAAAGGTGCAAAGGTAATTTCATTTCTTACATATTTTTGTATTATAATTTTACTTTCAGGCATTTATTTTCTTTATCCAAACTTATTTAATGAAGGATTTCAATATTATACCCAGTATAATTTTTTTGACATTTTTTTCCTTTTATGTATTTGTATACCAAATCTAGTACTAGAAAAATATTAAACTTTTTTATTAATAAATTTTTAAATTTCATACTTTTAATACTTATTTCTATACTAGCAAAATAAGGTATTTCTTTTCATTCTGATATGTGAATCAATCCTCCCCCCCTCCTTTGTTACAGCTTAATCTAAAATTCAATAAAAATAGAAATTCAGTAAAATATCCTTTTATTTGCCACTTGCTAAATTAAATATTTTTTTATGTGTTTTTTTATTTAAATTGTTTGTTGATGCTTTCCAAAATTATATGTTTTACAAAATGATTGTTTTTTTCCCCTTTATTGAATTTTTTTGATTCTTTACTTTTGCAATTTTTAGAGGATAAAAAGAAGAAAAGTAACTGGGGTTTTCCTATTCCATACGGGTGTTCTGCTAAAAATATTGTTGATATATGTATCTGTGTTGCAGATTTTTTGCGAAATTCAAAGACCCTTAAAATTCTAAGGATTGAAAATCTTTGTTTAAAAAAAAAGGACATTCAGAGCTTGTCAGAGGTAAAATATTTTTTTTTTTTTACATCCAGAATTTTAAGATTTTATTGAATACTATTATTTTAATAATACTGTTAAATAAGTTATAAAGTATTTGATTATAAAAAACAAGCTTGCAAAATTAAAATGTTTTTATTTTAGATTTATGCTTTTGTTTTAAATTTTCTTAATAAGTTAATATATAGATTTTAATTTTCAGGGCCTAAAAAATTCAAATATAGAAACATTATCCCTAGCTGGCTGTCAACTTCACAATGATTCATTAGAAGGTAAGCATTTATTTATTTTATTTGTTGTTCTCTTTTTGAATTAAAACTGTTGCTAATTATTGTTCTTTTATCTCAGTTATTTGCAAAAGCCTTCAGTCTTCAAATGTCGAGCTGTTAGACTTGAGTTCTTGTGATTTAAATGCATTAGGGATGCTTTCAATAAGTGATCTTATCAAGGTATCTATAAAGAATTTTGTTTGTTTTTCATTCTTTCAGTTTTAAAAATTGTGAAATTTGCTTCTATTTTTGCTAATTTGATTTGAAAAAGAAATTTGAAGCGTTATTGATTTATGATGGTGTAACTCAAACTCAGTGGCGCCACAGCCCATGAGGGTCAGTGCCTACTGCGCCTATCCCAGTATGCATGACCATTGGGCACTGAGGTGCATGAGCAGATGTCCCGATCAGGTAGTCAGTCTAAAGCGAGACCCACAGTGTTTAAGTCCCCAAGCAAGCTTGGTACTCATTTATCAACTCACTGCAGAAGGGATGAGAGGCTGAGTTAGCCTTGCCCAGCCTGGGAATAGAACCCAGACCTGTGGTTTGGAAGCGCGAAACGACCATTGGGCCTTATGATGGTATAAAGCTACATTAATTCATAATAAATGTGAATCTGTGTTAACTAACATCTATACTGTTTCTTTGTTTCTTTTGTTTAAAAAAATTAGTTTTAAATTTATCTCACTTTGATACATTAGAAATTTATTTCTGTTTGAAATGAACATTTAATTATATATTCAGGCATCCAAATTTTGTTGCAAGGGCCACTGCTAGATGGTGCCACCATGAAATGACTCTTGTATTTGGGGACTTGGCCGTGTCTGGAAAGACTTAGTTGCCAATATGTAGCCCATAAGGGGAAAAATTAAAAATTCATTTAAAAATAATTTTATTTTATTATTTTCTACTGTTCTTGAAATCAAGACATGTTTCTGTTTAATTCCTCACTTTTCAAAGTTTTTTGATTAAGAGTTATAATGGACTTCTTCCTTACTTCGCTAAATTTCTGATTTCTTAAAGTTAAAATTTGAAAAAAATATTCATTTTAAGTTTGTGAGAAATGAAGCTTACATGTATTGAAAAGCACATAATCATGCAGTCAAGTATACAAAATTAGTTCTTTTTAAAGATATTTCAGATTATTTAGGATATATATTTTTAACCCAATACACTTACATTACAATACATAAAAAATTTCTGTTTTGTATCTTTTTTAAAATATCAGTGTATTAATTGTTTTTATTATTGGAACTAGATTGTTGCCTTATTTTTTTATTTGTGATAATATATATATTTAAATAATTATATTCTACTTTAGGCTCACCATCTTAGAAGGAGCAATGACATATTCCCTGACACTCTGCGCTATCGTTTACCTGTGTTAGATGCAATGAAAGGACTGAGAAGAATTTGTCTTAATAATAATGACATTGGTAATAAAGGGATAGAAGTTTTGATGAGTAGTCTCCAAGAAGATATTTATATGAAAGGTAATTTGTATTAACGTTTTATTAACCCGTTTTTAACTTCTTTTCATGAAAATTATTCTGGATACTACGGTAATTTGATGTTTCTTTTACCTTGAAAATGTAATTAAATGAATAAACAAATTTCGTTGTTGTTGCTTATCCTCCTGATGGAGTCAGAAATCGTTGACTCCCAAAAAGTTGAGCACAAGAAGGGGATCTGTGTAGCTTGTAAGATCCATGCGATGCATTGAGTTCGAGAGAAGAGTAGTGATCTTGATACCTTGCATAGTTGGAGAAATCTTTTTGTTCGCTGAGAATGAGAGGACTTTGATGTGTCCGGACCCCCCCAAATCCCTTGATTTTTTTCCCCGATTGATTATAATTCTAAGTATGTAGTACGTAAAATTTAATTAATTACTTGTTAATTAATTTTATTAATTAATGCTAATTATTTATTCAACAATCAGTTCTTTACTGTGTTTTGTTCCCGAAAATCGACAAAATCAAAAGGAGCATGATACAAGAATGGTGAACTTTCGACCCCCCCTTGAAAAATTCCTGTGTGCACTACTGAATTAAGGTATAGTAGTGCCACAGCTCAATAAAACAATGTAGTCTGCAAACAATCCGATTCTTATCCTAGAAGAAGGCACTTTCTCTTTTTCAGTTAAATACATAGAGAAAAGTGTAGGGCTTAGAACAGAACCTTGAGGTACACATTGGCGGAGCTCAAATGTGTCTGAAAAAGTTTTATTAAGTTTTACTTTGATGAATTTTCTCTGCAGGAAGTCTGAGATCCATGATAAGGTTTTTTCCTTGGATGTTGAAGGAATCATGTAGTTTTAAAACAAATTTGTGTTCCCAAACTCTATCAAAAGCTTTCATGAGGTTTAAAAGAGCAGCGGAAGTATGATGAGTTAGTTTAAAATTGTGAGCATCCCTAATAGTTTGACAAAAATGCAGGATTTTGTCTGTTAGCCCTTCTAAAGCTGTATTTCTCATTTCTTATGAACTCATATAAGAAATTTTGTTAAGATTTCAACTGTCTTTCCTCTTATTTCTAGCTATTCAATGAATGATTTTGAGTTTTATTTTTCGATTTTGTTTAAATTTTAATTCTCATTGCAATAATACTACTTCAGATTAGAAATCCTTCAGTAACTGTTGAATCAGTTTATAACTTTGAAGAAAAGCAGAGAAATAATTGAAAAATACTTTTTTTTGTAAGGTTTAAAAACAAAATATAAGAATTATATATTATTCAAATTATTTTAATACGATGGTCATGGAAGAATACATTTTTGGTAAAAAAAAATGTATAATACATCAGTTAAAAGTATCACTCTTAATAACTTCAGATGTCTGTATATTGTATCTTATGTCTTAAATCAATGTATTTTGTATCATTATTTTGTATAGACTAGAATGCTCTGGCTGTTTGGTAATCAACATGGAAACTGTTTGTGTTTTATAATATATATAGCAGTTTAGTGTGAGTTCCTTTTAATTCCATGTATGTTAATATGTTCTGTGTAAATTAATAAAAGGAAGATGCAGCAACCACATCAAGATTTCTCACCCTTTTAACACGACTACAACATAAACATCTAAATCAATAAAATGCAATTCTATGGCAAAGTATTTCATATATATATATTTGAATTCTGAATATCTTTAGATGGAAAATTGTTTTTTTAAAGGATAATTACTGTATGTATACAAGATATTTTTCAAGTAATAAATTATATACACACAAAAAAATTGTAACAATATTTTCTTCAATTTGTACCTTTGTTTATAAATTAGTTAATAATTTTGTAAGGTTTAAAAACAAGAAAATATAAGAATTATATATTATTCATATTATTTTAATATGATGGTCACAAGGTTAATTTAAGTGCTTATAATTTTTAAGAGTATTCCTTTTTTGTAACACATTACTTATGCACCTCACTATATACAAAAATATTTTTAAAATTAGATATAGAATTCATTTTTATCGTAACTACACTACTATATATATTTTTTTAAAATTTCACCAAGTCACTTTAAAATGAAGTTAAATATTTTAAATACAAAATTAAGGTATTGAAATTAAAGCTTAGTTTTTAAGAAAATATTCAACACTTAAAAATTAAAAAATTGAATTGCATAGATTAAAATATTTTTGGCATATTTCAATTTATTTATAATTTTATACTTTAATATATAAATTCTCCCATCAGCTTTTGATTTGCAGAAATGTAATATAGGATATGAAGGTGCAAAATCAATACTGAAAGTTCTAAAATCTCATGTTGGGTTACAATTAATAGACATACGACAAAATGATATAGGTAAGTAATTTTATGTATAAAATTTTTAATAATTATGTGTACTTTACTTTAGTTTTAAACTTAAGTTTCTCTTGCTTTTTTTTTGCAGATAACATTCTTATAGATAGAATTGCCTTACAACTTAGTTTAAACAATTCCCAAAAGGAAATTAAAGTTAGTAATTTCTTATGTTACAAATGCATATTCGTTTTACTAGGAAATTTTTTGTTTCTTTAACTATTTCATATTTATATATGTCTTTTATAATATTGTCTTCATTCTTCATGTGAATCCCTAAAATTTTGAAATATATCATATAATTAAATTACAATTCATTCACAAATTTACTATTTTCTAAAATAAGTTTTTGCTGTTAGAAAATTGTAATAGTTGAAAGAATTTTCATTTTGCTATCAAAAGGTAAAAAGTGGTATTTTTACAATTAAATAATAATTTTTTATTAATAAAATTATAAGTATAATGAACTTATTTGTATCTTTGTAGTACTTGATATTTTGTGTGTGTGAATGTTTAAGAAAAAATGTGGAGAATTTTTGACATTGTATGTGCAAATCACTTGAATATTAAAAGATTAAAAATGCAGAGAAACATATCCTTTCAAAACATAATCATTTTTAATTTCTAGTTTCATAAGGTTTTGGATTCTAGTCAATGTTATTCCCAGGATGATTTGAATAGAAATTAAACACAATGTTGGTGCTAATTTGGTGAACTTTTTGTTATGTTGTTTTGGTTATTGAACACAACTTTTAAAAATCTGTTGTAGCTTTGTTTCTTATATTATTAGGATTTTTAATAATTTAGTTGCTATCAAACATTGTATCAAAATCAATACATAGTTAAAAAGATTTTAATTTTCGTCTTGTTTGCATTGATCATTTACTTTACATTTTTTGTTCATATTATAAATGGTTGCAGATTTAGAATGAGAGATTGTGACAGAAATGAGAAATGTTGTATTTTTCTAACAGCTTTGCAAGGAAGAAACATATTTTCAAATGTTCATATAATTCAAATTAGAATTTTAATTTAATATAGCATGCTGCTATCATCCATATTTTAAACATTTAAAATAGTTACTTTATTGTAATGTGCTTCTTTAAAAATTTTTTGTTAAAATGATAAAAATGAGTTTGTAAAAATTATAAATTAAATGTTAACATGCACACTTTTCTTTTTGTTATGTATATTTTGTAAAACTGTCATTTTAACCTTTATGAATTTTTCTCTCTTTAGTATGAATTAGGTGATTTGTGGAAACCAAAAAGCAGAAAGATTATAAGATGTAAAGTTAAGAAAGTAAAGGTCATTATTTTAATAAGTTCTTCTAGTTATTGATTGATTCTATTTTAGCTGATTTCTTTCATAAGTAAAATAATATTTTTAGATGTGTAGTTCATATCCTAACTCTCATTAAGATGTTTCATTTTAGAAATAATGATTTCGTAAAATGTGTTACTCTTGTGTTTCTTTCTAATCAAATTGAATGTCCATATTTATTTGAATCTGAGTTACACCTCAAGTTCTCAACACATTTTCATAAAAAAAATTTTAATTAAATTTTTTTTTCGATATTTATGAAATTAAAAAATAATTAAAATGAGACCTAATAAAAAGTGAATAGATTTATTTTAACAGTATTAAAAACTTTAAAAGAACACAGGAACCCCTGTAATTGCTCTAGTCGTCAGATCATGTTCAATTTCCCTCACTCAATGAATTTTTACATCTTTGATTTTAAGCTGCACCCGATTTACTATAGTATTAACAATGGGAAAAAAGTGCGGCTTAGATTTGAATAAATGCAGTAGCAAAAAGATACAAATGTTTATGGCCATTTTAATATGAACAGATATTGTTTTAATTATTCTATCATCCTTAATAACTTATAATTTTACATCATAACCCAATAATAAATTTTTTTTCTTTAAAAACTAACCAAAAAATTGCCGTTTTTTAGTTACTTATTTTTAGATTTTAAACAGGTTGATGTATTAAACTATTTGGATAAAAATATTACTTTACAGAATATATATTAATGTTTATTTAATAATAAATTATACCTTTTATCATTCATGATAATCATTTTAGTGATGATTTTTTTATATAATTTTATCATCATATAAAAAATTAAAATACTCAATACAGTAAAAATATATATTTATTAAAAAAACTGTAAAAATATATATATTTTAATTAAAGTGAATTTAATTTTCATATATTTTCAGTAAAATGACTTTTTACCTACTTTTCATCTCTATTGCATGATAAAAATAATTATTTGCTGTAATTTGGTGTGCAGCAATAACATAAATTTTCAAACAATATTTTTTTAAGAGTAATGTTATTCACAATAAATTTACAGTACTTTTGTACTGTCACAACCACTCCAGCAAAGTTTTATGACTTTTTTTTGTGAGATTAGAATGATGATTTACAAAGTAATAAAAGTCATTTATTATACCCGTACATGTTTTTGCAGATACTTTTACTTAGTTTTTTGTTTATTTTTAAAAAGTTATAAAGTGTTTAGCATGGTTTTTTTTTTGTTACTTTTTGCTGGTAGAAATTTCAATGCAATAGATTTAAAAATAAATTAAGTACCATAGTAAATTGTATAGATATCTTACAAAGAAAGTGACTATTTTCAGACTAATTACTTTATCTTTAATTATTAGAAATTCCCACACCTTATTTTTAAAAACTTATATCAGTATGAAAAGAGGTAGAAAGGGAAAATAGTGTAAACACAAAAACCTAACCTGAATAAAAATGGCTATGCATTTTTCAAAACACTTGGAAATCAAATGTTATTGATATGAAACAATGAACCAGAATTTGGATGGCAATGATACAAAAGTAATCATTTATTGAATCATTTGTAGACATAGAGAAGTATATTTCACTAACAGAAAAGGTTTTACTTATAATAAGCATGTATATATGTGAAATTTATAGCATTTTATTTTTATTTTTCAGTCTGTAAAACGTTTCTCTCCACCTAAACTTGGGAAGAATTTAAGGTATTGATACTCTCACAACATTCATATATTTATTAATTTTATGGGAATTTTTCATTTAGTTTTAAATTTTAAAAAAAGAACTTTAATTTAATAATATACATGAGGTGAAATAAATAATTGAAGTACATTTGTTAAGTTTACATTGCTCTAAAATTCCATGAGTAATAAAATATAAAAATTTCCCTATTATATAAGAATTAATTTGTATTCTTTATTTTAATTTTTTAAATTTATTGGTAATATTTTTTATATAAAAGTTATATTTGGAATTTTTTTCAAAAATGAAAAAAATGACTTATGTTTTCTAAAACACTACCAAGATCTAGAAATCTGTTTTCTTTTTCTTTCTTTCTGATTAAATTAAATAGATATAATTTTATTAACAATATTGAACTTCTAATCAATATAATTTTGGTAAAAAAATTCACTGTACAAACTATTTCATTATGGTTTTTGTAGTTTTTGGCTAATTTTTTTCATTTAATAATGAACATTTTACTTTTTAAATATTTTCTATGAAATTGTACTATTTTAAAAAAAATTTTCAGTGTTTGATTTGTAGATTATACTAAATTTAGCAACTTTAAGAAATACTTTTGTGTATCGTTATGTTTTGAGTTTAAAAATAGGATTTAAAATATGATAAATTATAAGAGATATTGTTATCTATATATTACATTTTTCAAAAGACAGAATTATTCCTTAATTTTCTTTCTGTGTATGTTTCTCTAAATATAGTTTTGATTAATCTAAATCAGGGGTGGCCAACTAGCAGCCCCCTTGAGTAATTTTGAGACCTGCAAGATTCCTGACAATTTTATAAAATACAATTACTTTGTGCAATATTTTTGTTTTTAGTGCAGTGTTTTGTAACAAATAAATCCCATAATTGTTTCTATTTTATCATGTTGCTTCTATTTTTATAGGTACTCAGAATTGGTCAGTATTGTATTTCAGCGATACCCTGCAGCATCATGCTTGATTCCTATAACTCTTTTTTTATTATAAAGGGTGTTTTTTTAGAGGTATAGAACTTTAAATTGCAATAAATCAACGATGTATTATTCGATTGACATGAATTTTTTTTATTCGAAAGATAATTTTGTGACATTACATTTTAAATATGATTTCTGGCATATGACTGCCACGGCTGTAGTCCAATCTGGATGTCCAATTTTCGATGACTTTTTCCAACATTTGTGGCCGTATATCGGCAATAACATGGCGAATATTGTCTTCCAAATGGTCAAGCATTTGTGGCTTATCCGCATAGACCAAAGACTTTACATAGCCCCACAAAAAATAGTCTAGCGGTGTTAAATCACAAGATCTTGGAGGCCAATTCGCAGGTCCAAAACGTGAAATTAGGCGGTCACCCAACGTGTCTTTCAATAAATCGATTGTGGCACGAGCTGTGTGACATGTTGCACCGTCTTGTTGGAACCACAGCTCCTGGACATCATGATTGTTCAATTCAGGAATGAAAAGTTAGTAATCATGGCTCTATACCAATCACCATTGACTGTTAACGTTGTGGCCTTCATCGTTTTTGAAGAAGTACGGACCAATGATTCCACCAGCCCATAAAGCGCACCAAACAGTAAGTTTTTCTGGATGTAACGGTGTTTCGACATACACTTGTGGATTATCTTCACTCCAAATGCGGCAGTTTAGTTTGTTGACATAGCCATTCAACCAGAAGTGCGCTTCATCGCTAAACAAAATTCGCTTATGAAAATCGGGAACAACGCCAAACTCGTTTTGGGCCCATTCGACGAATCTACGCCTTGCTTGATGATCGTTTTGATGAATTGCCAAACCAAACTGAGAATAAATCACTTGACAGCTGTTAAATCGGTCGCCATCTTGGAAAGTAATGCCAACTTAAACTTCCATACCTGAAAAAAAACGCTCTTTATTTAACTGGGAATAGTTTTTTCAAACGCAAACTTTATCAAACATAAATTGTGCTCAAACTTGTAGCATCTATTTCGATGTGGAAAGACATGTGTTGAGCTTGAGGTACAAAACTAAGTGAAAAACAAATATCTTATTATTTAAATAAATTAAACATTATTTGATCACTACATTCTAATTATTATATTATCTATGTCTGTATGCATGAAAAATAATGAAAACGATAATAATAATTCATTTTGTTTTAAATTTTCACTTCGATAAATATTTGTAATGGATCCAAATCTAATATAAAGATATATATTTATATTATATTGTTTTTTCAAAATGGTCCACAAGGTCTTTTAAGTTGGCCATCCCTGATTTAAATCTATATATAATCATAATATTACAGAAATTTTAAATTTGTAAATAGTTTTAGGGTAAGAAAAACTTTGTAATTATATTATATTGTTCTGTGTTATTTGTTATGATAAAATTGAAAATTTGAGTTATCTTTTTCTTTTTATATGTGATATTTGATATTAAGTTGCATTTACTTTTTTAGCCTGAAGGATCGAATTAAAGCCCCATCACTAATCACGAAGCCTGAAGTAAAAAGTGCTTATTCTCAAACAACTATTGAATTTCTTGATGAATTGACTGAAGCGCAGAATGCTTTATCACATGAAATACGAATGCATAATTCATTAAAACACTTAGTAAAAAAGGTATGTTTGAAAATTTTTATAATTAATTTCAGATTTTTTTAATGCTTTATCATTCAAAAATTTACATTTACTTTAAATTGTTTTGCTTATTTGAAAAGGTATGATTTTTTATTAGTTTTTTGGAGTGTGAAATCATACTGTTCCTTACTAATCCATTTTATTATTCATTGGATTGTAATAGAAATACATTGCTTGATTTAAATTTTAATTTATAGCATCAGAATTTACCAAGATAATGTCTTTAATATGTACTTGTAACATTTAAATACATCCTTCTTTTTTAGAATATGAAATTGATATTTGCAAACAAATTTTGATGCTTTAAAACAAGAATGCTTATATATAAACTATGTGCATTATCTCATTTGTCTTCGAGTGTTTCATCTTTTTTGAGTAATTTTTCTTATAGCAACATTTTTTTTTTCAGGATTAGTTAATTTTATTTCACTCTCTCATTTGAAGTAATGGAATTTGAACTGTTTTCTAATTATTAATATTTTGTAATAGTCTGGAATCAATTTTAAAATTACTTTTAAATAATATCAATAATTTGATATATTTTTTAAGGAATGTTTTCTTGATTTAAAAGAATCATAACCTCTACTTAATTGCTTTAGCTGATCTTTCCCATTTTCTTTGAAAATGCACTTAAAATAACCTGACTCATCAGGATGCAAAACACTGAAAATCCGTAAAAAGGTTTTAAGGTTCTGTACTGAGACAGCTTAACAATATATTTCTTTAACCATGTATATTCACTAATAAAGAGGGGGGAAACAAAAATCAGTCCAAACATTTAAATCAATCCAACTTCATTTTCTAAATTAAGTTCTTTATTTTCTTTTTTATTGCTTTCATTGTAATATCTGATCAATAAAATAAAAATTATAATGTACTTTTTTGTGGTTTATTAACAAGTTATGCATGCAAAAATAAATGTTTTAAATTAATGGAAAATGATAAAATTATCCAGATTTTCAAATATATATTTTTCTGATATTTTGTTTGTAATATTTTTTCAAAGTGTACAGTAAGACCCCGCTTAACGCGGGGTATACATTCCATCAACGTTGAGCGTAATATGAAACAGCGTTAAACAAGGTTATCTCATCATGTAAATAATGGGGTTAGGGGAAGATGGGTAGAAAATTGGTCAGGTATTTTGCCATTAAATTTATTAATTGTTTTTTTATAAAAATGAAACAAAAATTTATTTCTTGCAAATATAGAAACATGATTAACGAATATACATATAAAAATAAATAAAATTCTAAGTCAGTATGTTTACATTTCAGATCATTGTCTCTTCTGTATTTCCAATTTTCAGTCTTTATCAAGAAGGTAGATTGGCTTAAAGGCATATTGCATTCAATTTTGTTGTCAATCCATATAGAAAGTCATTTTTCCATTTCCTCTATTGTATTATTTCTAGAACGGGTAATTCTAGTTGCAGAGCTTGTCGTAGTTGCAGTTGCCAATGACAGTATTTATTTTATTGGTCCTTATTGTTGAAGTTGCCAAATTCAATACAGCACCAATTTGAGATTCACATTCACCAGTATCTTATTTTCTAATCACTTGCATTCTAGTTTCTAGTGAAATGCTTTTTCTTGTTGCTTTATTTTTGTGTTTTTATTATCAATCATGATAAAAACTAAAAATCATAACATTTGTCACAGTAGAAATCATTATATTATATAAATTTATACTTACAATAACATCAACAAATATTTGAAACGATAAAAATATGTTTGTATAACACCACAAGAAAGAAGAAACACAGATAAATTGATTTGGATATCAGGAAGCCTAACACTGTACAATTTTGGGGAATCCCACAATTCAAATAAAAGAGCATTAAACCAAAACAGCGCTATGCGAAACAGCGTTAAGTGGGGTCTTACTGGATTTTATAGCTGAAATATTAATTTTTAATGAATTAATATGTCAGATAAATGTATTAAGCTCATATGTAAATAGTGGAAATTTTTTAACAATTTTAAGCACGTATTCTTAAATTAGTTTTTGACCCCCATAAACACATTTTCTTATTTTGCTTCAACATTCATTGTTACTAATTTGTTTTCAGATTTATTCATCACATGGAATTTTATGTATTTGTCAGTTAATCTTATTTCTGAAGGGGTTAATAGCTTTTTTGAGCTCAGCACGAAGTTTAAATTCTAAAATATAAAATCATTCAAAATGGAATATAGCATGTAATTGATTTAAAAAAATATTTTTATTAAATCAGAAAAGGTAAGAAAACATTGTTACCTTAATATATTTACCTTAAGAAAAGGGTCCTTTCTTTTCCTTTTCAAAATCATTCTAATAAAAAAAGAACACTAAAATATCCTAAAATGTTTATATATATGCAGTTGGTGTTTTTCAATAATGAATGTAATTATTCTTTTTCTAGTACAAATTGGAAAACAGCTTACTTCGTGAAGAATTAAATAAGATGGCTGTTTTGGATGACTATATTCTTATGGACCAACAAACATTTGTGGAAGTAAAGAATACTTTTGAAAAATTTCAGAGGTTTTTGGAGGCTATGAAAAAATATGGGTAAAATTTTATAAAATTTTTTACTCATTATATTTATAGAAATTAGCACAATGTTTCTGCTCATATCTGTTGCAGAAATACTATGCAGTAGGGATTAAAGATTTATTAAGTAAATAAAGTTCTAAGCACAAAGCACACATCAAGCGTTACAGTAGAAAAGGTAAACACTAAAGATGTTGCCAGATGTTTAACTAGCAGTATAACAAAACGATTACGATTAATTTGATTATTACAATATTCTCCCTAAATCAAAATAATCCGACAATATTAAAAAAGGTACATATACATACATGTAAATACACTAATAAAATCAATCACTTAGAATACACATGCTACAAGAAAAGAAAATAACATATTATTAAATACATAATAGCAATGTTAATAGTATAATATATATATGTATACATGCACTAATTAATTTCCAAAATTATACATTCCTAGCATTAACTTTAGTTTTAAAAATCCATCTTTAGCAAGAGGTTTAGTGAGTATATCAGCAGCGCCTGAACTTCACTACTACAATTTATGACATTAAGTTGCTTATTTTCATATTGTTCTCTTATAAATTTGTAGCAGATGTCAATATGCTTGGTCCTATAATGGAACTCTGGATTTTTCACTAAACGGATGGCACTTTGTTTATCTATTTGAAGACATGGAACAGAAGTCACACAGCACAATTCTTTTAAAAGATTGTTGAACCAAATTGCTTCTTTTGCAGCTTGGGTTGCTGCAATAAATTCTGCTTCAGTTGTGGAAAGAGCAATACAACTCTGTCGTTGACTTCTCCAGGCTATAGCACCTCCATTGTACTTGAACACCATTCTTGATGTTGATCTCCTGGTTAATGGATCCCCAGCATAATGAGTCACTATATGACTCAAGGGTAGCACTAGAAACACTCAGATACATAATGCCATACTTTTTGGTTTCATTAAGATACCTCGGGATCCTTTTCACCATGGTCCAATGTATCTGTTGAGGTTGTAACGGCGTGGCACATAGTACACTAGGAAGATAGACTAGAAAGAGGGCGCTGCTGTGAACTGTTTTGGCTTTTGAGCGGGAAGGAGAGAAGAAGAGGAGTCTCGAACGAAAATGGACGAAGCTGCCTGTAGTTCCCGTTGTGACTTTTAATTGTAAATGAAATTATTAATATAGTGATGGTTTTGAAGGAAATAATAAAAACGGTAAATCCGGTTAATTAGAGCTGATTAATTCAACTACAAGACGATCTTACAGACTGGTGGCAGCCATGGCTTGAAACTAAAAACAGTGTCTTTAGCAACAGAAGAAATAATTGGGGTAAGTACTTTTTCTATCTGAAAGTACCTTCGGGCGTATTTTAAATTATGGGTACAAATTAAATACAGAAATCATTCTTAATTACTCTTTGTATTAAATGCTGGATTTTGATTATTTTAAAGCCTTTTACTTATCCCTGCTATTCTAAATTAATTTATGATTTGTTTTTAAATAAAAACAAAAATTTATCTATATAAAGGAAGAAAATTTATTTTGTCTGTGGTTGCATTGAGTACATAAAATTGTTCTTTTTTAGTTTTTTTAGTTAGTGTATTCTGATTTAAAACTGTGTTTTCTATGTATGAGATATAAATTAAAAGATTCTCTCAACGGTGTTTAAAAAAAATCTGTGTGTAAACACAATATTAAGAATTTGTGAAGAGTGAATGATAAATAACTTATGAAAATTGTGATTATAGCACGATTTGAAGGTGCAGTGAAAAAATACATGTATAAAAAGTGTGTATATTTAAGTAGAAATATTTTTATTTTGCTGAGTCAACAACATTTTATGACTCTTCTCTTTTACTGAGGGGAAAAAAAAGCAGACTCATTACGTTTCAGAAGTTCTCAGGTTAAATGCATAAATTATGTAGCTATTCGAATCATATAAGAATTTGTTTAGTAAAATTTTTGTTTCTGTGGATTCAGAATACCAGCAGAATTATTTTACTCTCATTATTGTCTTATATTTTTTTGTTGTTGCGAATAGAAGTGTTTGGGTTTTCTGAAAAAAAAAGTAAATCTGTAGATTTTATTTGAATGGTGTTCTTTGATTTAAAAGTGGTTATTACATTGAAACATTTTTAATAAAAAATGTGTTTGTTTTTACAAATATAAACATCTATTATTATTTTCGAGTTAAGGGTGAAGTTGTAGAATTTCTATAAATATGTAAAGGACAGTTTTTGTAGAGATTTTCTCTCACTAGATGGCTGCACCTGTTTCCGAATCGGCGAAACGTGGTATGGGGTAAGATAGCCAAATTACTTCTATTCAAATAAATGTTAAACTTAAATAATAATTGTTAAACTTATTTTATATAAATGCACTTAATTTCTGTTAATTTTTAAAATGATCCTCATAAGTTATATTTGTTTTTATATTT
>BMAU01018115.1:0-170000 GCA_019973935.1 Trichonephila clavipes
ATTTAACAAGAAAATGTATATGTACTTAAATTTTTGTATATATATATATAAAGTCTGAATAATAAACTTTAAAAAAAGTAAGATTGCTGGAATTAGTGAAATTACTGATATAATATCATACTAAAACGGAAAAAAATTACATAAAAGTTGACTTTACAACAGAAATTGTTTTATATTAATTATTAAAAGCATTGTTTCATACTACGGCATGTGCTTACTAAACATTTCTTATTGTTATTTATTAAAAGAAGATAAAAAAATGTAAATTTTACATTATATTATGCAATATTAAGATATAAATAATATTGTATGGAGACAGAACCAGAGAGAGAGAGATACTGAATAGTGAACAATATGCTTTAGCTACATGTTACTTTAAAAAAAAAATGAATATTTTAGTGAACAGCAAAATCATAACGAGAATTAAATAATATAACAATTATTTCCTTACCGCAAAACGTTGGAGACATATCTACTGCTGTTATAAGACTTCCAGCAAAACCAAACCCAACACTGCCTGTAGCTATAAATAGGAAAATTTCATTCAACGTTCTATCACAACCAGAGAAATATACGCCAATCGTCCCAACTGTAAAGATGAGGCAACCTGAAATGGATGGTAAACAATTAAAATTACAAACACTATAATTGTATCTAATCAAATCAGTATTCAGAGTTCAACACTAAAAAAGAAATGGAGTGGTTTTTTTTTTTTTTTTAATTATTTTTTCCTTCACATATAATTAAACAATAAAACAATAATAATTATTATATATATATATAAGTAAGTGAAGTTATAATAAAATTCAGGTTAAGATGTAACAAGTTATTTTACAGTAATAATTATTCTAAAAATTATATAAATTCCTTCTCTTATGATACAAAATTTATTCATTCAAGACTTTTGTTTCACTAATCTATCACAGATGGCGCCACCACCGTTTATTCAAGGAAGAATTTAAAACACTGTTGTACTATAAATACTTAAAAAATGGAGCAATTTTCCCAATTCCGTCAAGATTTGGAAGATCAGCATTACTTTTCTAAAACCACTGATGTATTTAAAATTACCAAGCCATAGAACCGTTTTTTCTGAAATGTAGAATGCAGCTACTTTTTTATATAGAGTCATAAATAATTGAAGTGAGTGCTGAATATTTTGAGCCATCTAAAGGAAATGAGAATTTTGATTACTATAACATTTAATTGCAATTACTATAACATTTAATTATTTTCCAAAAAATATTATTACTCAAAATTCTCCTTTTACGAAATACAACTGCATTAAAATAATTCGATCTTTTTTTCAATATATATATATATATATATATATATATATTGAAATGACTGTGTAACAAAAGTTTCAAAATAAACATATATAGCACTGAAATTATGTTCTATTTATTTTTAAAAGAATCGATTTTTGGATATTATATTAACCATATTAATACTTAACACTTTAACATAAATATACATTATTTACTGTATCGATTAATAAGAAAAAAGTTGATAAATTCGTTTTCAATTTATTCGCCGGACTATTTGAGTAATATATTTGTTAATTTGCTAAAATACATGCATGTGTGATTTAGAAATAACCTTTGTAACTGTGAGAAAGGAAACAGTGTATCTCTAAATACTAAAAAATAGTCAAAAATAGAGAAAGATCGATAGGGTGTCCCGGGAATGCATCAATCGCATTTAACAAAGGCAACAAATCCCGTGGAAGAAACGAAAATTTGTTCGGGTACATCGGAGCTATAAGTCTCACATAAAATAAACCTCTGAGAGGATTGAAAACTTGAAAACCTATAAAACGTTTCCAAGTGGTCTACATTTAGCACGCGGTACAATTCTCAGTGGCATTCTACACTGTTCCACAAATTTTTCAATTTTTGAGTGGATGGAAATTGATAAATTTGTAATGGACTTGATTTGACAAAAATCTTCAGAACTATGGACATTCACGGAATTAAGAAAGCTATAAAAAAGAAAGCTATAAAAAGAAAGCTTATTTTTATAGCTATCTTAAAGATAGCTATAAAAATAAATTTATATTTATTTTTGACTCCGATTTCCGCTTTTGGTTCTACATATCTAAAAACAAAATCGTTTCTCATATGAAAAATATTTCGAGTCCGCAAAGAAATTCTTTAACAACTGAATACTCAGAATCGTGTCAAATTGAAAGTCATACATCATACACCTGATTTTGCGACATGGCGGAGTAAAGCGGTGCAAGAACTGGGCTCACATTAATTTTTTTTAACTTTAATGAAAGAAAATGTTTATCTTTTACATTTTCTATTTCTTATTTAAATAAATATGCTCAAAAAATACATATTATGTATACTATTTTATTTATTATTTTTTTTACGTTTATTGAAGAAATAATGATATTTTATTCTGGATTTATTTTAGGAAATATTTTTTAACGATGCAATATAATAAAGCAGTTAATTTTTATTGTTGACTTCTATTCATTAACGTTGCATGCATTATCGCGGGAATCGAATCATTTCAAAAAGGTCCAACTGCGTGGGTCCTTGAATCATATTGGAAATTGAGTTGGCACGCCACAGCTAAAAGGTTGCCGACCCTGTCTCAGAACTATAAACCACCCCTTCTCCCAGCAGACAATCAGAAAAGCATTTAGAAAGAACGGAACGATTTTTTGATAGAGTGAACCCAATTTTAGCGTTTTCAGATCCAGGGGCGAAATTATACTATTTAGTTAGAGAATATGTAGTGATCAGCGTTCCCAATAGAACTTACAAAGACACAATGCGTTAGTTTCTAATTTAAAATTATGGAAACATTAAATATACGGTCATGATTACTTAAGAGTTGTGTAACGTAACTTGAACGAGTATTTAAAACTAATTTCGGTTTACGTAGAAAGGATTTGACCAGTAAGAGCCAGCATCGAAGTTCCCAGCTCTTCCAAACAGGCCTCGTCATTTTGATCAAGAGACGGAAAAGACATTTAGTTGGTACTCCACCCCTTCTAAATTCTCATACCAACCAATGCGAGCGAACTTTGAGTCTGGACCATTTTAACGTCTCAGACGATCCGCACATGGAGTGTGGCATGAAGACAGAAATAACACCAGCTACTAGTTTGAGACCATGGCCACTCGTCTATCATTACTACTACAATTAATGAGTATACAAGTTATAATTACCCTAAAATCCGTCCTATAATTCGCGCCTGTACTTTTAAGCTGCATTTTTTAGTTTTTAGGAATATTTGCCGTATAACGTGTACCTTTTTTTACGATGAAACTTGAAACGCAGATATATAATTATTCTAATATTTTAAAGTCATTTATTCGATGTATTATCCCGGGCATTTGAAAAATCAGTATACTTCCAGAACTACAACCCTTTTTGTTCATAAGGCATGTCGTTTCTTTTAAATAAACAGTATTTCGATATATGTAGAAGTCTTAATTTTTTATGTGCTCATCTCTTTTTTTTTTAAAAAAAAAAATGAAAGCTGTCATTTTTATGCCTGGATTATGACACACACCCATGCATTTGGATCTTATTTTTTGTGTTGAATGGGCGCGTTATACGCAGGATTTTACGGTACACGAATATGTGCTTTAGTCTATAATGTTCTTCAGTGTAAAAACAAACAAACAAACATCAGAATTGAAAGGTTATTATCTTGAAATTATAAGACAGACAAAATACAGAAATTCTCAATCGATACTGTACACCCCCAAGGGAAGCATGGAAGACATTTAAAAACATGTGTTTTTACGGTAAATCAACAATATTTCATTGAAAAATATTAGGGCTCCCAAAGTTAGTTGAAAAGAAAATTGTCAATTAGGGCAAATATGAGAATATCACATACAGAAATCTTCTGTGTGTGTGTGTGAATCAGAGAGAGAGAGAGAGTATATATACGTTAAAAATTTACTACCATAAACTATCTATACTTACTGAGAGTGTTGGCTCCTTTTCGGAGAGAATTAACATTGAAATGTTTGTTTCGAGTGAGCCAAAAGGCGAGCCAACAAGCACAGAAACCAGTGAGAGCTTGAGCCAAGTAAGGACCTGAAGACAGAATTCCATTCTAAAAGTAAAGAAAGGAACATTTTAAGAGAAAGAAGTAATGAAATGTATAAATGAGACTAATGCTAAAACTAATGAGAACTTTATGTTTGGTTTGAACAGATTTTATTTATTTATTAACATAAAAAATGTGAGTCGGAAACCTCCTGCTCTTGAACAAAATTTAACTTCAAAAATTTTCAGGAAAAGAAAATCTTTTTCCACATTAATATACATAGCAGTGGTCTTCAAACTGTGTTCCATTGAACCCATGGGTTCCACGAGTCACAATTAAAAAATCGAAAAATTTTTTTATGCAAAATTAAAAAATCGAAAAAAGAATTTCAATTTTTATGCAAAATAGATGCACATTCTCTTTTGAGATTTACATAGTTACAAGTACCTAAAACTCGCCCCAGTTATTTAAAAGCTGAAAACTATATTTATATATAATAACTTTATTTTGTAATATTTTTAAACTTTTATTATTATATAATAAATGAATATTAAAACTTTTTTTCCCTTTCATTGTGAATATTCTATCGTTAAATATCCCAGATTCGAGGAAATAATTTTATACTCACTAGTACAACGTTTTGCACAACTAAATAGTTTTCTTATGGAATATGCACATTGTTTCATTTGT
The DNA here is from genome assembly GCA_019973935.1 of Trichonephila clavipes. Lineage (NCBI taxonomy): Eukaryota > Metazoa > Arthropoda > Arachnida > Araneae > Nephilidae > Trichonephila > Trichonephila clavipes. The sequence continues at coordinate 4,712 of BMAU01018115.1, forward strand.
GAAAAAGACATAAAGAAACAAAAATTAACCATAATGAAAGAGGGATCAACGTATCGATATATCTACAGAGTCGACGTCAAAATCTAAAGTTAAGGAAGAACAGCTCCTAAATTTTAGATTGCAATTCATGCAAAATACACAGATTTTTTTACTCAGCTATACATTTTAATGACATTCAGAATAATGTATTTAAATCAAAAATATTTTTCTCAACGTGAGTGGCAGCAAAAAACGAAACATACAAATAAATTAAGCGCAGAATATGAAATGCTATTGCAAATAGTTCCAAAAACATATATATCCCAGTTACTAAACATAATGTATGGATAGGCGACATTTGGATTATAAATTAATATTAATGAGTGAATTATAATATAGAATAAAGCTACACATTAAAGTATTGCAACAATTTTTTTTCAAATGTATTTACATGAAGTACCCATACATGTTGATCTAGTTTAAATATTTTAAAGATATATTCTTCTAAGTGTGTGTGCGCAATTGGGTTGCCGGAGAAATCTTAAAGTTCTAAGGGTTCTGAGAGTCGAAAAAGTTTGAAGACCACTTATATGTAGTAATCGTTGCATTTCTGTGAATAACCTTTTCAAAAAACAAAAAATATTTTGTGTGCTTATGGAAAACTGATTTGTTATGAATTTTCCACAATTTTAATTTTTGCAGATCTGCATTGATTGTGAATAGCAAGAAGACATTGGTCAATATCTTTGTACTTATCCAGCAAACCACGAATCCACTTGTGCGAATGTAAACTAACAAATTAATACCTCTTTTCAGTTTCGGAAAAGGCAGTGTGTAATCCTTCCAGCTTACCTCTTTAATTGGAATGTTAAGAATAGTCCCCAAATAGGTGGGATGCACTGAAAGAAAATAGAAAGCCATCCAGTACTGTCCGAACAGTGCAACAACCAAAGCATATGTTGGAATGGACAACAACATTTGGCTCCAAGGTGTAGGAGGTCTCTAAGAAAAACAGAAAAATATAAAAATTAACAATTGAAATTAACAGTTTTCGCTTTTAATATCTTATGAAATTCCAAGTTATTTTAAAAATCATCCACAATTTCCAACTAACAATAGAGAAACAATAATTTTTGGTAACTTGAGAAGCCATTATTCACCCATTTGTAAGTATATTGAAATAAAAACCTCAGATAATGGTGTTCGTATAAAAAAAACTATCCTGCAAGTTACTTTATCTTTTGAGGAGCATTTTTGACTTTTTAGTTCGAAAAAATCTTGAAAGGTTTGTTTTTCCGAAGAAAATATTTAGTACCTCAAGGTTAGCCGGGATAGAAATTGAATTAAAAACCTCTTTAATAGTTTTAATTACATTTTCTAAACTTTTTGGATTCCTTAAAACCAAAAAGATAAACGAATAACAATATTATTTGCTATTAGGGAACCTATTCCATGGTAAAAAAGTTAAATACCATAAAATCAGGTATATAACACGCACTTTGAATACAAAAATTAAGATTGAAATTTAAGGGTAAACGTTATGCGCTGGATATATAAAAATTATATCCTCAAAAATAATGAGAGATAAGTATAAAAAACTTAAACTTCTACATAGATCGGAATACTATTAATTTTAAAAAAAATGACATATCTGATGAACTTAAAGGGTTGTAATTCTAGAAGTATACTATTTTTCAAAATTATTGATATAATACCTCGAATAAATTACTTTAAAACATAAAAGCATTGCGTACGTACATTCCAGGTTTCTTCGTAGACAAAAATAGGGTGCGCGTTATACGGCGAATATACCTAAAATTTTTAAAAAATGCATCTTGAAAGTATAGGTGCGCGTTATATATACGCTGAATTTTACGGTGTATCGAATTGGTTAACAATTTTAAATTAATTAACTATTCAGGTGGAATTTTCCCACATTTATATTGACAAAGTTTCAATAAAATATCCAATCAAGTTATTCAAGAAAAAATGAGAAAAATGTTTTGTGTGTAAAACATACAAAAATAGCATCGAGTATTTCGAAATGGCAACGACAAGATTATTAAGTTCTAAAGTTTTTATAGAATAATTTGGGTGCAAACTGAATATTATCAGAGAGATTTAGTATAAATATTTGACTTCATGAGAAATTTATGTTGAGTTTTGAAAAGAAACTGATTATAATTTACATAATAATTTTAAGCTTCAGCATATTTCCAGCAATTTTTTACTGGCAAATTCGTTAGAGTAATATTTCTTACCCACAACGTCAATTTTATTTAATTAATGAAATTTGGCATACATTAATCATTGATAAATGAGAAATTATTTACGATTTAATACAACTTAAAGTAAGAATTTTTTATAGAAACATAAGATTATTTGTGATGAAAACAGCAAAAATGCACTATCATAAATAAAACTGCTTACTGATATTGTCGAGGTATTGTCTTGATTTTGTAATATGTGTTGTAATTCAAACTCCGAAATCTTGGGATCATCTTCAGGTTTTTCCACAAAGAAGAAAACAAGAAGTAAGCCTACAAATACTCCCAATAATCCTAAAAGAAATTGGTATTTTTTAAACGAAAATAAAATGCATACAATTTTAAACATAAAGTTAAACAGTTATTTATTTCATACTTGAACTATTAGTCAATATATACACTGCTGTTTGTAAAAAATGCAACACCATAAAATAATATTTAGAATTAGATGAACTTTGCAGCAAATATCAATTATAGCAGGGGTGGGCCGACTTTTTCAGGGTATGGGCTACTTCTAATTGATTCAAGGTGTTGCGGCGTAGTTGTACTAACAGAAAGTATACAGTACAATCGGAACTCCATTTTGCTAACCTCTATTTCGCGAACTTATTCCTGGAAATAAGAAAATCTTACGATTTTCTCCGTAAAATATAACCTCTAGATAGCGAAGTAGATTTTCTATGTCACGAACTTTTTTGCTTGTGATTAGGTTTTTTTCTTCATATTTTTAAAATATTTCTAGATCTTCATATGATTATTAGATCTTAGTGAATGTGGTCACCCAAAAATGCCTTGGCGGTCCAACGGTCAACCGCGATCGACTTAAGGCTGTCTTCGGTAAAAGTACGAGAGCTTAAACTAAACGCGAAGCACATTTTCAGAGAGAAAAATGCCTCAATTTTCATGGAAATATCCAATATTATAACTCATACCTGTTTTAACAATATAGTGTTTTGTAAAATTCAAAATATTCCATGAATACTTTCTTTTTTGTTTTAATACGTGAATGCATAGCCCATTTAACGTTACGGTATAGAGAAAAAAAACGCGGAACACATTTTACACCAGAAAAAAATTATTCAACTCAGTTAAAAATGGGAAGTATGTTAAAACATGCTGCTCTCAAAAGGATAGTGCAGCCAGAATATCATAAAATGTTTATTTCCTTTATATCTGAAATTTTTTTTCCAAATTTGGGTCCTATTCTTTAACATTAACATAAAACAGGCTTAACGCCCACCCCAGAATCATAAGATGTTACGTAAAATAGCAAAGTTTCAGAGATACCGCGCATGTGAGGCGTGTGCAGCACCCTCTGAACTGATACTGAAAGCTTATAAATAGAGGGCTGTAGTGGGACGTTGAAAATAGTTAATTATTGTTTGTTAGTGGCGAGCGTTTAGGGAGACTTAAGTATGCCTCCACGACGAAAAAAGGAGAAATTCCAACAACTTACGGATTTTGAACAGGAGACGATTATCGGCCTTCAAGAAGGAGAATTTTTCTATCGCGCAATATGAGCTCCTAGACAGCGGAACAGTTCCACAGCGATCTAAGTTTGCAAGCAGTGGACCGATGAGCACCAAACAAGTCCAAAAACTGGCAGTGGACGACGGAAGGTAACGTCAGTGCGCAACGATCGACAACTGCTCCGCATGACGGTGAATAACAGCAGTTGGCAGCTCGTTGGTCTACTGATGCAAGTGTACTAATATCGGCTTCGTCAATTCGTCGACATCTGCTGCACCGACGTTTGCGTGCAAGGGTGCCTTTATACAAGATCCCCCTCACAGCAAACCATCGTCTGAAATGGGCTAATGATCACAGATCCTGGAAAGCTGATTGGCACCAAGTTGTCTTTTCGGATGAATCACGCTTCAATTTGTAGGACCATGATGGCAGCATTCATGTTAGACGCTTTGCCGGTGAACTGCCGGTGAACGTTGCCTTCCAGAGTGCGTTATCGAACGACATAGTGGCATAATATCCAGAGTTATGGTTTGGGGTGCGATTTCATATCATGGACGATCCAATTTGCTACGAATTGAGGGTAATCTCAATATCAAGAGGCACTTCCGTGAAGTGCTACATCCCGTAGTCGTTCCCTTCTTTTACGGAATCATCCCTAGAACTATCTTTCAGCAAGATATTGCACGTCCACATGTTGTACAGACTGCTCGAGACTTCTGTTCAGCCCAACACATGCAGCTTCTTTCTTGGCCAGCTTATTCGCTGGATATGTCGCCTATTGAGCAAGTGGGGGATTTGGTTGGTCGGCGTCTCGTTTGTGATCCGAGTCCTGCAGCTTCAAAAGACGAACTTTTGCTGCGCGTACGAGCAATATGGAATTCTCTTCCAAACGCAGACATTCAAATTCTGTTTGACTCCATGGTACATCGTATAGCAGCACTTATTGCAGCGCGCCATGGCTACACCAAAACTGATTTCGGACACTTAATATTGTTTTTTTGCTTTGAAAATTTCGTCATTTATTTCTACTAATACAAGTCGTTTGTGCATATTTGATTTCATAAAATTCTGAGGATTCCTTCAGGGTGTTGCAAGTTTTACAAATAATAGTTTACTTAAATTGATATTTGAAAAAATAACCTCGCTTCACCCCAACACCGGTCAACCGATCCCTATGAAAAATGGCATATGTGTGGAGAAGGTTTTTGTACTATCCTCTTTGTTGTAGCTCCTCACCAGGTGGCACTACAGCATATAAACGTCTGCACCTTTCAATCAATAGTCAAGTTGCTGAGATAGTCGCCAAAAATGATGCCAATTTGGCTCTAATACCAATATTTCTCTATGTGTCCGTTAAATCGCCATTATAAATGACGTAGCTTGTGAATATTACAATTTTAACGTAAAATAAATGCAACAGAAAGTAATACATCGCGCCATCGTATACACATCCAGGTGTAAATTATTTACTCTTTTTGTAACAATGTGTTATTTTTGCTGAGAAGACATAAGCTTAGGAAGGTGTTTTCAAAAATCTACCCACAAGAGAGTTATATAAATTATAAATAAAATATAATTCTTTCTTTTTATTAGCTATTAGATCTACAGACTTAAAATTTGACAAATATATTTCTTGTGTTCAGCTGAGGTACGTAGAAAGCGTTTTTTTTTGTTTCATTTGCAATTCACACATAAAAGTATATATATATATAACTCAGTAAAAACTTATTTATCCTTCAATCTGTGTATAGTTCAATTTTTTAATCCACCCGTGCGAATAATGTCTATACCAGGAAGTAAGCTATATAATAAGAAATCGTAGTATTTAAATCTACTATTTATATAAAATGCATAAAAAAGTTTAATATATTATATAAAAGTTTATTTAAATCAAGTTCAGAACCTTTTTTTTTTTTTTTTTGCAATACACCACCCCTTCCCTCCCAGTTTTGAATTGGAGAATTTTTTTTACAATGGATTTGCAATAAATTTACTATTTGCGAGTGAATGAGTGAGTGAATATTAACGTTGCACTGTTCAGCTACACGAGGGCTTTTTGGCGACGGACAACGTAATTTTGAGCCATGATCAAGTGACGTGGACAACTGAGCTGGCACCCGCCACTCCTAACTACCACACCACACCAACGGGAGGACATTTCAGCTCTGGATAAATTTAACGTGCATCTCTGCCCTACACGGTGGGTCTTTGGTGGTACTGGGCTCGAACTCATGACATGCCTGCCATGATCCGATACCTTGACCACTGGGCTATCGCAGCCCTATTTACTATTTGTGCAATCAGCTTCAGATATAAGCACCAATTAAATGCCGAAAAAGATACGAATATTTTTTATTTTAGTTTTTGGAGAGAGTTTAACTGCACCGTGGCTTACCACAGTAGTTGCTACTGCTTGCAAATGCCTAAAGGAACATAGTTTACTTGAACAATAAAAAAAAAAATCAATAACACAAACAATATATTTTAAGGTATGCGACTACGTTCGGAACCGTGATTTTAAAAAAGCGCATAAATGGGTACTTTTCATGATATTTAATGTCACAGATTAGAATACATGTATGAAATTGTTTTAAGGGCATTTTGACAAAAACATTTATTTAAATACAATATTTTGGCAAAAATTAACTTAGAATAACCTTTTTTAAAAATGTTCTCCTTTTATAAAAAATGCTTCTATAGTAATAATATTCTGCTTATATAAAGTAAAGACTTCTCTCCACAGAATCTGAACTAGGATTCTTGAAAACTTCACATTATTTTCAGAGTTACAACCAATTGAAATGATTATCGGCGTTTTTTCCTTAAAACTTCTTCTCTCTGTTGTAAAACACGGATAAACCCACTTCTAAGTTGTATATTTCAAAAATTCTAGTTGAGCCCCTTTACAGAGGTCTGAGCTGCATATAGGCAAAATATTATTATAATTGAAGAATTTTTTACAATAGGATAATATTTTGAAAATGGGTCATTCTATGTTCATTTTTTGTCAAAATATTGTACTTAAATAATTCTTTATTGTAATAATATTCTTAAAACAATTTATTTTATATACATTTTCTGATCTAAGTGACACTAAATATCATAAATATTATCCATTTATACGCTTTTGCAAAGTCTCGGTTCCGAACGTATTCGGATACCTTAAGTAGATGGAACGAATTTCTCATTGTAAAGAATACAACTTTCCTGGCTAATGAGAACACCTCTCACAGGCCGACTTTTCTATATTATTTTGAGCTTAAGTAGTGATTTCTTGGAGAACTTATTATGGACAGGCGCTTTTTCCCCCGATAACTAAAGAAAGTTCCAGAAAATAAGAGTAACTACTAACCAGATGTTTCCGGCTTTTTATATATAGATATTTATTTTAATATTGTTAAATTCTTTATTGTTAATATTTTATTATTAACTCTTTTGTTCACACTATGGACCGTTATGGAGTCCATGAAGAATAGGGTTTGTAATCCCGAGTTATATTTTCAATCTCGGGATTACGGGATTATATGATCAAAATCCCGGGATTAGGATTGGACTATTTACTAAAAATACTTACACATTAGCATTGTTGAAATTGCATAATAAAACTCAAAATATATAATTAAAAATTGGGGTTTACTATTAATTTAATTGAAGTAAATAAAAAAACTTAATTCATGATAAAAAAAAACAATTAAACAATTAATTTCATTATAGTTCATAATGAAATTAAAAAAGACATTCCTTCATTTCTTGTGTTTCTGTAAATAAGTTTTTGAAAAACACAGCTCGTCCAGCGTTTTAATCTTTTAATGCAGTGTTTCTCAAAGTGTGGGGCGCGCCCCCGGGGGCGCGATGACCCTAAGGGGGCAAGGGGGCGCGAGCGTATCGAAAATTTAAAGATTTTTTTAAAAAGAATAACCGGAAAGAAAAGTAAAACAAAATGCTTTCATCCATAATAAAAAAATACACACAACACTGACTTAATTTATGTTTATTATCTGGCTTTTTTCCGTCATCAAATTGCTATCTTTGATCCCAAAACCAAATTAAAGAGAAAAAAAAACATTTTGTTTTATTTGCTGTATTTCCTCAATGAGAGATTTTTTTATAACGTTTTAACATAAAATATTACTCGTTAAAAGAAAAACGAAACCCAGACCCTGAGAAAAATTCTAAGATAAACAATTCACCACTGTAATTATTTTTGAAATACTGTACATTAGTTGTAGAAAAAGAAAAGGAAGTCATGATTCACTTTTCAGCCAGGCTGCATAGTATGTTTGCTAATCATTTAATTGACCTTCAATGTTATGGTATGGTTATTATCAATATTAGTTCCCTCCCATCTTTAATGCGTTTGCTTTTCGCTTAGGGAAATTGTAAATAACTGAGTTTTGCGATATTTGGAAAATAATTGATTGGTTTAACATTTCTGTAGGATAATTGAAAAGTGTCTGATTTGCGTCCTTTATTATGGTCTTGTACTTTTGAATCATTTTAGTTCAGTTTTATTGGATTTTTTCTCAAATCATCAAAGAATTTAATAGTCCTTGAAAGAAGGTAAGTATACTTTCTATAAATTAAAATATTCACTTTAATTCCGATTTGTATCGTGTACAGTAAAAATAATTCTAAACAAATGATTGGGGTGACTGAGTCCCCCCGCACTACCATTAATGTTAGTATATAGTACGCACCTGCTCCCGGGTTAAAACATTTTGAAGTCTTCTCGCTTTAAATGTTAAAAAGTAACAACTATTCTTTATTGGAATTTTATATTCTTTTTCATAATTTAACATTAATTCTAAATGCTAATTGTGTGAGGTTTTAAAATTACAGTTCTTTTAAACAGTTATTTACAATTATAGCATTTATCCAAAAAAATCATTTTACATTTTTGTATACAATGTCGTGCACACAGTTTTACTCTCCTTACAGTTCAGCTATTATATCAAGAATAATGTTTTATTTTTTTAAAAATGAACTCGTGCGAAGAGTCGGTGTTTCAGCCAGTATACGTTTGATGTATCAGTACTGAAGAAGGTATTTTATAAATAATTTCTTATTACTGAATTTGGCCGCGGTAGCCGAGTGGTATAGGTATCGGATCATGGCTTGCCTTGTCACGAGTTCAAGCCCAATACCACTAAAGACCCGCCGTGTAGGGCAACGATGCACGTTAAATCTGTTGAGAGTTGAAACGTTTTCCCGTTGGTGTGGTAGTTAGGAGAGAGGGGTGCCAGCTCAGGTGTCATCCACGTCACTTGACCTTGGTTCAAAATTACGTGGTCCGTCGTCAAAAGGCCTCGTGCAGCTGAACAGTGCGACGTTAATATTCAATCAATCAATCTTTTTACTAAATTAAGAACAAGTTTAATAATTATTAGGGGCTTCCACGGGCTTGTCTTGTAGAGGAAAGTTTTTCAAAGGAAGGTTTATATAATATCAGAAATTGATACTTAAAGAGTTATTTTTCTATATTTAGCTGAGATCTATATTTTGTCTTCAAGGCATCCACTGCAGAAAATCCGGTTTGAAAAGGTAGGATGTTGAAAATGGTAATAGTATACGAAGTGCTTTTGTTTTCAGTACAGATAATTCCTCCTCCACCTCTACCCCAAATTCAAAGAGCGATTTATTACAAAATTGCCTTTTTAATTTTTCACTGGATGAGAAATCTATGAAGATTTCTTCTTCGGAAGTTGAGAGCCCTTCTGGAGTATGTTGAAATAGATCCCTAATCCACTCGTAACTTCTTTGCTACCAAGCTGTCCTCATCCAGAAAATACTTTTTAAAATTCTTTGCCAACATAGCTAAATGATTTTACATGTTTTAAAAACAACTTTTCACATGTTGTTCTACAGATTTGTAAGTTTTAACACATATCGAGCTGGGGCTTTTTTCCATCATTTACTTTAGTAGTGGTAAATCCAAAATTTAAGTATTTTTGAGAAGATTGCCTTGATTTAATTTTCGGAACCATGCTCGTTCGTCTGTGTACTTGTTGATTCTTTTTATTATGGTAGAATGTTTGCTTACGACTTAAAAATGTATGTATGTTATTGTTCTAATCTACTGCCGTAAATACTTAATAACCGCGAATTACAATTAACGTGCAAATTAAAAAATGTACATTCAAGCTACATTAGGTAGCTATAGAAGTATCGAGTTGACCAAAACTGACTGGAATTGTACGAGGAAAAGTATTTTTACATGTTTTGCGCAAACTTCTCTGATAGGTTGCCCAGACTCACGCAAACGTACCCTATAATGCCAGATGTGATGGATATGTTAGAGAGCGACATTGACTAGACTATTTTTCTAATGACATTTGTACTTTGAGAAATGAATGTTGAAGGAAATAAATCTTTAATTAAATACATCATTTTGCGATCTGTTCCAATTTAAAAATTAGAGAAAGAAAAATAACATAATTCTAAGTAATATATATATTTTAAGTAATTTTCTTAAAATATATATATTACTTAAAATATACACAAAATTTAATATACTTATCGTATTAATTTGTACAGTTTATAATCAAGATCGTATTGTAACTTTAGCGTCTCTCTCTCAAAGTGCATTTTTATTGCAGTAAATACATTATTGTTGTACAGGGGGCGAGACAAAAATTTTGATTGAAAATTGGGTCGCCAGTATTGAAAGTTTGAGAAACACTGCTTTTAATGTATGAGTGGTGCACAGAGTATTTTATGACTAATTAATTAATACTAAATTAAGAACAAGTTTAATAATTATTAGCTACTTCCATGGGCTTGTCTTACAGAGCAAAGTTTTTGAAAGGAGTTTTAAGATAAGAAATTGACCCTCTGAGTTCATTTTCTATATTTAGCTGATATCTATATTTTGTCTTCTAAGCAATCACCGCATTTTGTAATATGTTCCAATTTAAAAATCAGAGAAAGGAAAAAAATAACTTAGTAATTATCCTATTACATTTTTTTTGCTTAAAAGTAACATATACAAAATTTAATACTTATGTCATGAATTTGTACGGTTTATAATAAATATTGTTGTTTTATCGTAAAAGTGCATTATTATTGCATTCAAAAAATTATTATGTATAAGGGGGGGCGCGATAAAAATTGTGATTGAAAAGGGGGGCGCCAGTATTGAAAGTTTGAGAAGCACTGTTTTAATGGCTTCTTATTTTTTGTTGCAAATCGTCCTGTCGAAGAAAATGCTCGTTCGGATTCTATACTAGTAGGTGTTATCGTCATTAAATAGAAGTATGTTCTTCTCACAACGTATCCTCCCATTTTCAAAAAAGATAAATTTCTTTTCGAATTTTTGATAACAGTGTCTCAAATCTAATGGATTGTATTGGTGCATATATCTCTTTGATAACTTCATCTGGTTCTGCTACACTTAATGGTTTTTATGTACAAATTGATCCAGTTTTTGAATCAGAATATGAATCAATTTCAAGTGTTACCTTATTTGAAATGGAAGCTCCAGTTGCATGAGCTGTTAGAAATGCAATGGGGCTTAAAGTGTCTCAAGTCTTCCAAGAAGGTCTGCTATCAATTAATGGCCTTTAATTGAAGAAGGAACTGTGACAAAATCTATTGCTGAGAGGTTGCTTATATTATTGTGAAAATATTGCAGTGAGCCATTCAGATCGGTGCGACGTTCTCCCATACGAGAAATGAGAGCTGCATATATTGTTTTATTTATAGCATTTATAATTGCACATTTATTATTTCATAAACAAAATATAAATTTTCTAAGAATTAAATTCTAAGAAAATGTTGATGAGAAAATTTTTTTAAATGAAATTCAGACAAAAGTTAAATCCCGGGATTAGTTATTTTAATCCCAGGGTTTCGGGTTTGGAAGAAACACCGGGATCTTGAGATTTCGAGATACCGGGGCAGCAAACCTTAATGTTAGCCCAGTAGGGGAACACGTATTAAAAAATCTAAAGCTAAAAACTGCGTTTTAACTAAATAAAATTGAAAAAGTACCGAATGTGTAAAACACCAGAGGCCACCCTCCCATGAACTCCATATCACATAAAGCTCCCGAGACTAAACTGGCAAAGAAAGCTCCCATGGGATATCCGCAATAAATGAACGCAGACAGGTATCCTCTTTCGTTTCTTGGAAACCACTTGGCCATCAAGACACTCATAGCAGGCTGTTGTAGTCCCTGGAATGGAAAAGAGAAGATTGAAAACATCGTATTTTTCTACAGAATTTAAAAAAAAACTGTAGATATAAAAATAAATGTGTGAGTTGTTCGAATAAAAACAAAAATACATTTTCTAAAATTAAAAACTATAACAGTTCGAAATAGTTACAAGTTTCAAAAGTGAACATTTTACTAGTTTTCTCATTTATCTTAAACATTTATTAAGGATTACAAAACTAGAATTTAATATTTTTATAATTTTGTATTTCATTGTTTTCGCTTTCATCACAGTTCAATATAAAGAATGGGGGGAGGGTAGATTATTCCTTCATTTCCTGTAAAAGTTCAAAACTCATTTCAAAAGTAAGGAAGCAGTCTATGATTTTTAAAAATTCGTTTCAAACGACAGAAATTCTAGAAAAAATTATACGATAAAAAAAAGTGCCAGTTGTACAAATAATGATTTCCAAAAAATTCTGCACAAGAGAGGACAAATTAAGTAGATTCGGTATTCTAAATCAATTTTTCCGAGTTTGAGTTTGAGTGTCTGGTTTAAAGGGGAAAAAAGAACTCGACTTCATTGCATTTAACACTAAATAAAAAATACAACTTAAAATTTTAATTTTGAAAATTATATCAAAAAAGTGGAGAACAGCAAGAAAGGTTTAATCCTAAACTGAGATTGATTAAAAACAAGAAGGTGAAATAAAGATCATTAATAAAAACACATGATTCATTCGATCATTAACATCGCTGTTCTAAAGTGCATGAAAGCTATTTCTGACACTCCTCTTCATTTTAAATGGAGGTCAAGTGAAGAGCATGGCCCCTGAGTTAATACTTCACTCTCCAAATTTCCACAGCACGAAAACGTGAAGAATTTAAGTCTCGACTGGTTTAATGCGTGCCAGTATTAAAAAAAAGAAAAAATAATTAATTAGGGCAATGACTACCATGGACAACACATGAGAAAACTATGTGTCAAGTAAACTTGCTTTCCCTGGTGAGAAGAGGGGGAAGAATTCCTTTCATATGTGTTCACAAAATTTACTGAAAAGGAAAGGGTTTACAAGAAAAAGGAGAGCTGAACTTGTCGGTACAATGATTGAGTTTACAGAAGAAATACAAAATGTTCCTCATTTTCAATTCAGAAGTAGACACGTGTGAAGAGAGTGATTTCCACAATATCCTTTTAGTTGCGTCAACTAGTGGGAAGGAGAACGTGTTTTTCGTATACTTGAGGGAGTGACATAACAAGGAGTTCCAGTTGACTACGAGTAAAGAAACGCAGGTGACTTCTATTCAAAACTATATCCCGACAGTCTGCTTTTTCACAAAATTCCTATTATTAGTTAACAATCTTCCTATATATATCTTGCTCAAATTTTTAATCGTTAATCAAATACATTTTAAAGCGCTCAATTGAGCTGAAATTTTATATACATGATTATTTTGGATGGCAATACGGTAATTTAATTAAAATTGACTCAAACTAATTATTTAAAGAATTACAGATGCAGCCGCGTTGGGTTCATTTTTAGTCAAAATTTAGTCAAACTTTTTCAGGGGGAGGGGCAAAACTTTAAAATATTTTTTTCTCACGTTTTTAAAGCATTCAGATTAACTGAAATTTTATATACATGATTTTTAGGAGACAATACGATACTTTAATGATGTTTAATAAAAACTAATTGACATTTAATATTGCAATTCTCTCATATGTATATCTTACGGTGAAACACCGAAATCTGGAGAATGTCGACTTTCACCGGTGAATGTCAACATTCACATTATCATTTGGTGTATGTTCGAAATATTTGCTAAATATACTTATTTCTGACTTACACCGGTAAATGTCGACATTCACCATGCACTAATGGTGAATGTTCAACATGTCGGACATTTGTATTTTCTTCTGCGTAATTATCAGTCACAATAAACTTTCCGCCTCTCCTTCTGAGATGAATGAAAAAGAACTTAAAACGCGCAGTACATTCAAAATGAGAAAGGAAAATTATAGAAGTTAAAAACTTACTTAATTATACAATGCCTTCTAAATGAGAAAATAAAATATAGTAATAAAAATCTTACTAAAAATCATGTGATTCACAAATCTTATTTATTGCAACAACTTAAACTATTATGACACTTTGAATTGCACAAGAAGCCCTTGCTTTTACAACTGTATTTATTAGTTGAACACTTCCTTTTGCAATGATAGCGTGTACAGTCTTGCCCACGCATTCTCGAATTATCTGCAGCTGCTTCTCTCAGCGACATTTCTTGAAAATAAATCTCTTCTATGGAAAGTAACTTTTCTTTATATAAAAATTACGAACTGATTATGTGTGTAAAGCTGCTTGAGGATACCATTTTCATTTGTAAGTTTATAGAAGCCGGAGTCTTCTATTCCAATAACAACCTTTAACAGATTTCGGTTATCTGTATGACTACTGTTGACATCAGCGACTTGTATTTGTACAGTATCACCAATTTGAGCAGGTAGCAAATTTTTTGTGAGGTTCGTAACATTTTGTTGCTTGCAGTAGAAGATTCTCTTTCGCGACCGCTAATTTTTATTAATTAACTCGTGTTTTTCAGTAATAACTTGATGTGAGGACGTGGTAGATTGCTACTCCGCTTCAATATTTTTCTTTGGAATATGGTTTTCGATATGACCACCGCTCAAATTTTTTTCAAAAGTGTTACCAGTTTCTTCAAGCTGTTCTTCGGTTTCAAAAGTATTGGCGATTTCTTCGAGTTGTTCTTCGGTTTTGATATTTGCGATTTGTTCGTTAGGCAAAAAAGACGATGCCTTTTTTTTGCTTTAATGCCAAACATGGCAAACTGAACAAAGGGAAAACCTTCTGACCATTTATTTGTATCGTTATCGTTCATCCATGCAGTTAGCATATTATGTTTATCCTGATTGGCCCTCTTAACTGAGCCTTGTGTTTGACTGTAACGAGGCTTTCCATGAACTATCTTAACATCTTTCCACATAGCGCATATTTCGGATATGGCTTGATTACTGAATTCTCTACCATTATCTGATTCAAATATTACTGGAGCACCAAATGTTAAAAATATTGGAAGAATGTGATACGCTTCTTCAGCTTTTTTAGTTTTCAAAGGTCGTAGCTGGACAAACTTAGTTAAATAATCTTGATATACTATCATGAACTTATATTCGCCATCTCTGTTTGATTGCAGATCTATCAGATCAACTTGACATCTTGAGTTTAACTCAGAACTGATCATTGGTTTCACAATAATATCTTTCTTAGGTGCACTGTGTTTCATTTGACACTGTTTGCATAGATTTAAATACAACGTTACAACTTCATATGTAATATTTTTGTATTTAATTTGCAAATCTTTAATCATATATGTTCTTCCTCCGTGGTCTGTTCTGATGTGAGTTTCATGTAGCACACTGAACAATTCGCCATTGGTAACATAATACTATATATTCATTTCTTCTGGTTTTAATGGTGCAATTAACTTTTCTTCATCATTAATTATTAAAGCGTCACAACGTTTTAATCGTCTGTGATCCAAAGGTGTGTAGCACTTAATTTTAGCAAAAGCCGCTTCAGGAAGTATCTTGGAGTACTTTTCTTTTGAAAAATAAAAACAATTGTCTTCTCATTTACCCACAATCAATGCATTTAACTTTTCAGGAAAAGATATCACAATTCTCTGCTGTATCCATTCAGTATAAATTGGGGTATCGGAAAAAAAATAAGAAAATGTTGTTCACACCATCAAACCTTGCATAAGACTGACAAAGCTGACTGACTCCCAGCAGAACAAAGGATTTGGCGGGAAACAGTCAGTCGCCTCCTCTCTTCGACCACCACCAGAGCATATCTGTGATTGTCGACATAAGTTGGTGAAAGTCTGAATGTACAAGATTGTGATACAATATTCGATCTTTCACCGACGTATTTGATGTGTGTTGACATTCACCGGTGAAAGTCGACATTCTCCAATTTTGGACACCCACACTAACATATATTCATGTGGGAGACAACAAGGGTCCAAAACATTTGCTTTTCTTCTGTTTTATTTGAAACATAACAAAAATTAATTAAAAAACTAGATAAATTTCTTACAAATAGAATTCCATGATGTGACGACGGGAACGCCTGCTCACGCACCCCCAGTCTCTTTTTCTCTCTCCTCGTTTCCTTCAAAAAACTAAGTTTGTGTTGAACCTTGGATCAGCTGCGCCTGCGCGCGAAGACAGCGTGTTGCTTTGTTGAGAGATTCAATTGGGTGGCGACTCCATAACCGATTCCACAACTACCGATTCCGCATAAATATTTATATCAAGGGCAATTTTTTGATAAAAAGTAACTGAAATAAAATTTTTCTTTATTGACCTAAGTAGGAATTCACTTCAAGAAAAGAAATTTTTTTTTTACATTACTTGTTCTCTTAAGTGCGGAACAAGTTTACTCGTATGAATGGTCCTACTTTTGGAAGAATGGGGGAAGGTGTAGAAAACAACGATGAATAAAAAAAAAATGATTAATTAGGACATAAGGCAGGTATGTCGCGTATTTTATCAACAAAAAAAAAAGAGGCCAAAAGAAAAATTAACAAGTGGAATTTCGAAATTCACTTGAATATATACGTCCCATTCTTAATCAAAGAAAGTAGGCTCTCAAGAAATGTATTAAAAACCAGGAGAATCCAGTTAAAAGTACTGAGTCAGATTACCTGAAATATTCCTCGCAAGAGATGAGCAGCTGCCAGGAAATAGGCGTGCTGTTTTGCGGCAACTGGTGACAGCAAGTTACATATGGAGGCACCAAAGAGTCCAACAAGGAGGATCACTTTTGTACCGAAGCGTCCAGCCAGTATTCCCCCCGGAATTTGAGCTAAAAGATACCCCAGGAAACCAGCTCCTAGAATATGACCTTGAAGTTCAGGATTCCAAGAAAATTCACTATTTCGATGCTGAAAAAAAAAAACACAATTCGCAATAACACATTTCAGCAAGTGTGATTCAAATTTAAAATTAATTTTTAGTGAAATAAATACAATTTACAGTTAATCAGCTGAAATTAAATTATCACACTTATTCAGAATACACCATTTTTTAAGTACATTCTCAAATGTTCGCATCAGACTCAAAACAAAAAAAAAGTGTTATTACTTTTAAAATATCTCAAAATATATCTTTAAAAAAAATCTCAATTACTATTATGCAGTTATTCATGTTAAATCAAATGTTGAATTAAACCGATCAATTAAATTCTTACTCGTAGTGTGGGAATTCCTATGGAAATAATCATTTCCTCTTCAAATCAAAACTAGAGAGTATTGATTTTAATACCGTACATTTCCGTGCTTACGCAGAGAATTTTTGGAATATTTTAATGTGAAAATAAGGGAGTCGATTATATACTAACCCATGAATCTCGCGAAAAAACGTAGTTTAAAAAAAATCACGCAGAAGTGAGTCATACACAAGCCATTTTTATTCTTTTTAACTGTTTGGTGTTTTGTACGGAACTTTTACTCTAAAAGAAAACAAGTCACATAAATCCTTAAAGTCACTGTCAAAATCCGAGTTTCCAAATAGTTTGCTTTGATTGATTGATTGAATATTAACGTCGCACTGTTCAGCTACACGAGGGCTTTGGCGACGGACCACGTAATTTTGAACCATGGTCAAGTGACGTGGATGACACCTGAGCTGGCACCCCCTCTCCTAACTACCACACCACACCAACGGGAGGACGTTTCAGCTCTCGACAGATTTAACGTGCATCGCTGCCCTACACGGCGGGTCTTTAGTGGTACTGGGCTCGATCCTGTGACAAAGCAAGCCATAGTCCGATACCTATACCACTCGGCTACCGCGGCCACTCCAAATAGTTTGCAAAAAATTCTAGTTGCAAAATGGGATGTCTCAATGAATATAATCATCATGCAGCAAGATTTGTGTTCTGGGCACAAAACATAGATCGACGATCACTTGTCGTTGACGAATTTCTCTTACTGCTTATTTTTCAAACACAAAAAAGTCAATGAAAGTATAAAAAGCACAGATGTTGCACTAAATAACTTATGTATGAAAAAAGTGTGTCAGCTTTTCAGGTAGGTTTACCAAAAATATTGCTATTGTCGCTCTCGCGTATTACTATACTGCAATCTAATCCGAAAATATTCCAACATTTTCCCCCTTAGCAACATTTTCAACCTCACTGTGAAAATTAGAGGGACATTTTTTACCATTCGGCTTATATACTTGTTTCGAATAAGTTTTTAAAGTAAAAATATACCCTCGGCTTGTACGTGGATCGTTTTTCTTTCTCCTGAAATATAAGGTCTATTGAAGTGCATCTAAAATAACAAAAATAATGAAAGTGTCTTAGGATTTATATTTTTCCTTCGATTTCTGAATTTTTTTTAATATCTATTTCAGTGACTCATTTTTAGGGAGTATATTTAAGGTATCCGACTATGTTCGGAACCGTGATTTTAAAAAAGTGCATAAATGGATAATTTTCATGATATTTAGTGTCACTTAGATTAGAATACATGTATAAAATTGTTTTAAGGGCATTTTGACAAAAGAAAATTTTTTTAATACAATATTTTGGCCAAAATTATCTTAAAATAGCCTTTTCTTCAAAATGTTCTCCTTTAATAAAAATGTTTCTAAAATAAGAATATTTTGCTTCTATAAAGTAAAGACTTCTCCAGAGAGTCTGAACTATATATATATTTTTTTTTTTAAAAATTCACATTATTTTTTCAGAGTTATCACCAATTGAAATAACTATCGGCGTTATTTTCTTAAAATTTCTCCCCTCTGTTGTCGTAAAACATGGAGAAACTCACTTCTAAATTATGTATTTCAAAAATTCTAGCTGAGCCTCTGTACAGAGGTCTGAGCTATGTACAGGCAAAATATTATTATAAAAGAAGCAATTTTCATAGAAGGAGAATATTTTGAAAATAGGTCATTCTATGTTCATTTTTTGTCAAAATATCGTACTTAAATAATTTTTTATCGTAATACTAATCATAAAACAATTTTATATACATTTTCTAATCTAAGTGACACTAAATATCATAAATATTATCTATTTATACGCTTTTGCAAAATCATGATTCCGAACGTAGTCGGATGCCTTAAATTACACGGGTTTGAGTGTGAGAATGAGTCAGTAAAATCTCTTTGTCTTCAAAATGGAATAATCGCATTGTTATTACTTGAAACTACGTTTTTCAGAACCTACAGTACACTCGACTTTTTTTTTACACGGTAGATACATTCCTTCGAACCATGCAAAAAAATAGTATAAAAACATGCATGCGATATATGGAAAATTTCAGGATAAATTTACTACAGCTTTAAAAAATTGTGTAAAATGAAAAAATCTATATATATTTTTCTAATAAACCGAGTAGAAAAAGTAATAATATTGTTCGTGTTATATATTTATAAAACAAGAACAGTTAATTTTTATTACAAAAAAAAATTAAAATTTGTGTACAGTGAAAATTTATTGTATAATAATAAAACTATTAACAACTATTCATCAGTACTTGAAAACAAACGTGCACGTTTATTACGAACTGGATCCAAAATGCTATCAGTATATGTGTCAGATATGTCTAGCACAATTGTCTGCTTTGATTCAAATGAAAATTTTTGTTCTTTATTAAAAGGCTTTTTCTTAGTAAAAAAGTTTGCTATTAGCGACTGTTTTTTACCCCTAAAGCGTTTTAAAAAATTCTTGATATGTTGCTATACAAAACGGAAGATTACGTTAAAATTCAGAGGATTCTTTATCCTATCTTATCTCAGGATTTCTTATCGTGCCTCAGGATAATGCATAAGAAAGTGTTGTTCCATATTTATAGCAAATTTCAAGCCTTCGCGAATTAAATTAGTTGTTAATAGCTGAACTACACCTTCGATTTTGTCATTTTACTCTCATAAACTGTCATAATTTCCAACAAATCGTTTTCCTCCTAAAGGTATGAATATTCAAATTTTTTGGAATTCGTGCTACAACAAAAAAACTCGTCTAAAAAAAATCGTTAAATTCGTGTACCGTTTTATAACAAAATTACGCAAAAAAAGACCGTGTAAAAAAAGAGTTGAATGTAACGCGCAATTGTCAAAAAACAACTCGTGCAGGAAATGAAAGAAAAATTTCCTCCCAATGTCAGAATGAACGAATGAATAAATATTAACGTCTGCGTTCAGCCACACGAGGGCTTTTGGCGACGGACGTCGTAATACAATTCCGCAGACACGCACGTATAGTACACGTTACGTATTCGATTCTAAATATTTGCATATCTAAATCTTTGCATAACATAATCAGCACTTTTCGGGGGAGGTTCTTTTTTGCATTGGGCATTTTATTCCAGCTTTTAAAATGGTTTTTTTGTTTTAACTTTTTTTTATTGTCTTATCAGTGATAATCACTGATAAGACACACTAAAATTTTTTACTAACACTAAATATTTTTTAAAAAATATTCGCTTTTATGCTTTTGCAAAATCATAATTCCTAACGTAGTCGGATACCAGAGTTGCTAGAAACTTATGCTGCAAAGTAGCACGAAGAGGGGGGGGGAAGTAGCGAATCGATTTTCACTAGCAATTCATAAATACAATTTTTTTAATTTTGTAAAACTATTTTAAAAAATACTTCAAAATTCTTTTGTTATTTCCTTCATTTAAAATACATTCAAATTCTTCCTGCTAAGTGTGGAGATCTGCTGTATCTTTTTTATAAATTTCTGAATTATATTGAAGCATTTGTAGCGATGGAAGGAAATCAACGCAGCAAGTCCCTCATTCTTCCAAAGTCATTTTGATTCTAAGGATTGACTCGAACAGTTCGAGGCACATTCGATTCCTTAATTTTGTCTCTTTTGACATCACTTTGGAGAATGCCGTTTCCACAGTGACATAATATTACTCATAGGTAGGCTGTAAAGCTTTAAAACAAATATACCTAAATCTCTTAAAAATGGATTTTCAAGTGCGTCTTTTATATTAAAAAATGTGACACCAAAATAATTTTCCATTATTTAAAAGCTCTGATTCAGATAAAAAAAAACATCTTGAAATTATGTATTAAAAATGTGTCTCCATTGATTCTTAAGAACATATAATTTAGATTGGTCTGCTAATTTTAAGGGGCAGATAAAATAAAATGACAATTTAACTTTTAAAAAATATCAGGGGAAAATTTTTTTATCTTGTTTAAAGTTGCGTAATTTGAAGAGATTCGGTTTTAAAGTTGTTCACATAAAATCCTGAGAAAATTATGACGTCTTTGATAGATTTCTGTAGTAGATTCTGTAGAAATTATGCAACTTTTGCTTGTTAGTTTATTTTTGCTTGTTAGTTATCAAAAAGACAACCATAAAGTACTTCAATAGGTAAATAAATGCTTGTTAAACTCATCTCAACTTCGAGATTCACATATTTAGAGTAATTTGTTCTTATTAAAAGAGTAAGGGTATAATCTTTTAATTATTTTAGTAATTTGCAATGATCAACATAACTTTAAAAGGCAAATTAATCCGCTCAAATTCTGATAAAATTGGCAGCCGTAATTTAACAATTCTTAATTTTATCCTTGTAATAATTTAAGTAAAGGAATAGTAAGACACACACACACACACACACAAGTAGTTGATTGGAAAGATGAATCTAGGCAAAGGCGTAACAGAGAATATTAGGGCCCCTTGCAGGGTCAGCTTTTGGACCCCAAGCCCTAATACGTACTTGGCGTCAGTTAAGCTTTATGCCCCCTAGAATCCCTAGGCCTCCCCACAATGCGAGGGTGTACATTTCGCCCCTGAATTTAGGTCAAAACCTTTCAAAAGGGATTTAATCTGATTTTTATCACATAATCTCTCTAGATAACAAGTGCTTACTTTTGTCGTTGGATGCAATTTTTTTATAAGTCCAAGGATGAAACGTAAGTTAATATAACAAAAATACATTTTTATTCTTTAATTCAATGCAGTACCATTGATGATAATTACACAATTTATTTAGTTCTATAAGAATTTGTCCTTTCACAATTACTTTTCCAGTTTAATATTTATGCAGAAATTATCCCCAAGCTTATTTTTTAAGAATATTACACGTTTCATTTTCATGCTGCTATCGGGAGATTTGAAAGAATTCCACCATTCCTTTTTTCAACCACTTGCAGTGGAAAAGAGTGGTGGGAGAAGGGAGTCCCCGTTTGATAGGCTCCGATTCGTGGCGGTGTTTGTGTGTGTGTGTGTGGGTTTTTTCCGACCTCCATTTCTCTTAAAGGTTACAGCGTTTCGGAGTGGCGAAACATACCGCAATTCCATGTTTTGTTTGGGGACTAAAATCACTTTTTTTTTTTTTTGCGATTTTTCCGAAAATAATCCTTTTTGTCGAAACTTGTTCCAATAATTTTAAATATGGTTCAAAGTAGCAACAAGTAGCGGGATCTTTAAGTGAAGTAGCATAAAATTCGCGAAGTAGCAATAAGATAAGAAAAGTAGCGAAAAGTTTTAAAAAGTAGCAAAATTCGCGAAAAATCGCACGATCTGGCAACACTGTCGGATACCTTAAACTCGCATTATAGCTCTAGTGCTGAACTAAATTATTATCGCGTTCAATGCATAGTTGTTGTATAACGAGGGGGCGATGAAAAAATTATGACTGAAAACTGGGTCGTAAATATTGAAAGTTTGAGAAGCACTGAAATAAACCATATACGGCCATCTACCATAGAAATATTTCGCAGTCCACTTTAAAAAAGTTTCGATCTTTATTAATCGTTTAGCTATTAAATTGGAACGAAGAAAAATGATACAATAATTATTTATGATTCATTATAACTCACTGGCACTATAATGATTCAAGAGTTCCGCCGAGTTTCACTGATAATGATCTTCTACAAAAACGTAAAGATATCATTATCGTAATCGATTCTGTGTAGACTTAATATTAGGTCAGGGACTCATCCTGACATCGACCTCAATTTTCCATGATGTTTTGCAAGGAGAAAAACACTAATTACGGCACATCATCACTTTCTCATCCTTTCATTATTTTTTCTTGGGAGTTTTTCTCCGAATCAATATTTTTTTCTACTATTTTTTTAATGATAACCTATATTATAGTAAATTGCATCAATTGAAGGTCATAACTGTAATGTTTCATCAGATTCTTCATGAATATTTCATGGAACTACTGAAAATTTTATGTCATAGGATTCGTTTTCTGATCATTCTACAACTTTTTATCCGAAAGGGGGATAAATACTCCAAATTGAAAAATGTTAAAACTTTTCTCATACGTCTTAACAATTCAAGTAATAAAAATAATTCGCAAGTTTTAATTAGCTACTGAATCTAAAGATACGAGCCTTTTTCATTGAAAGTGGTTAAGTTCATTTTATATTATATAGAGATATGTAAGAGCTTGCATTTAAATTATTTGAAAAATATTGAAACATTTTAATATACTCGTTTTTTATACATTAAATTGATTTAGTTCTGATCTTTTTTAAAGTATTAGTAAAAATAAATTTATACTTTTGATGATCTCAAATGGACTTACACCACTACCCAACTCAACAGAATATGAAAATCACACATTGATGAAATATTAAATGTGGAATTTAAATTGGATCAAACCAAATTTTTTATGAAATTTTTACTAAATATGTCAAAAAAATTTAATAAAAAGGCTTTATTTCAATATTTTTCAGGTATGGAGGAACGTTTCGCGTTCCATTTCCCAAAGATGTTAAGCTTTCAATTTTTTAGGTAACGCCATTTAAATTGCATTCAAGTTAACTGAACAAACAGGACACACTACAAAGTTTTATACTCTGCAAGAAACCGGGGAAATACTAATACTA
Organism: Trichonephila clavipes; assembly: GCA_019973935.1. Lineage (NCBI taxonomy): Eukaryota > Metazoa > Arthropoda > Arachnida > Araneae > Nephilidae > Trichonephila > Trichonephila clavipes. The sequence continues at coordinate 28,488 of BMAU01018115.1, forward strand.
AAATTCCAGTGAACGAACGGAAATCTTTATGATATTAAGAGTGTTGCCACACATATAAAATAGAAGTAGAAAAATTATGCAGCATAATTTTAAAACTGAATAGTATATCTTTTCGGAAAGTGAACTTACACCAAAGGGTAGCTACCGCCGTATCAATGATACGGGATCTCCAAGTTAAAGGGGCCACACCACATGGGTGACTACAGTACCACTAACAGGGCTTTCATTTTTTTTTTTAAAAAAAAAAGGGCTCCAAAGGAGTTTAGATGCGGGGCACATTCAAAACTAGCTACGCCAGTGTGACTTACACCACTTTTGAAGTAATTATATTTATAATTTCATTATGTAAATTTATGCTGATAAAATGATGAAATTTTTGAAGAATTTTTTGAGAGCTGTACATAGAAAAAAAAGATTAATAGCAGATTGTATTCAATGTTATTATAAACTAATTTTTTTTGTCAAAAATGGACTTGTACCACTTTCAAAGAAAACGGATCATATATATTACATTAGTATCGTTTTCACAACAGCAATTCTCGAAAAGTTTTTTGGTGACTGCGGTAGCCGAGTTGTCATGGTTACGAACTCTTAGCCGGTGTTGTTCAGTTCTGATGCTACTTTAAGACTCGCCGGGTAGAGAGCTTTGGATTACGATAAGTAGCAATGAATTATGTGCGTGCATTTTGAAAACTTATCCATGTATACAATGAGAAACTATATGTTTTTAAAATATTTCCATGTGTAATATTTAATTATTTATATTAGGAAAATACTCTTACATAAATTTCGTAAATAATAGGCATATTTTATGAATGCGACTTTTTTTATGCGGTCCCTATCCACCGCATAAAAAAAATTCTGTAGTATTTCCACGAATTAGTTTGTTATATGTAAGAAATTTATGAAATTTGTGAATATTTTTTGTGCGTTTATTTTTATGCTGTCCCTATCTATCGCAAAAAAACAGGTGCAGGTATATTGTTGTTGTTGCACACCCCCATTGGCCAGCAGTGCTAGACCAGGTTCACATTACGTCGTACAATCTCGAATAATCTAACACCAGCAGGGGATCGTCAGCTAATTCCTGGTTGGTGAGCCCTAGGCATTCGAGGATGTGAGCAGGCGAAGTCGGCTCAGAAAAACAGTTGGTACACATCTCAAAGTTCATGGATCCTTCGGAAAATTTTATTAATTTAAGGTGATCCCTTTGAACGCGGGATAGAATAGTTTATTCCTGTCTATTAAAACCGTGAGCCAGAGAGCCTCCAGGACGAGAACACTGATACCAGTGGTGCTCTGGGAGGACAATCCAAGCGGTCTTATTCTGGTGTTTAATTTTTGAGAAAATCTCCAAAAAGGTGAGGGGTGCTGATGGCTCTGGGGCCTCGCAAGTGCCATCCTTGGCCAAAGTGTCCACAATCTCATTTCCCTCTAGATGTACGTGGGAGGGAATCCACTACAGATGAATCTGATGCAAAGGGGAAAGTCGTTTAAACTTGCTGAGAATTGACACTCCAACATTATCTCTCACACTTTGACAATTGAACAAGTGCTGTATTGCATTTCTACTATCAGACACAGTATCCAAATCTCTTTTCCAGTTGGTACTGAATGTATTAAATTGTTAAAAGGAGCTTGGAGATAATTGTACTTCACTTAGTTAAATTTTCGAATGGCACAAATGATTATCGGAAGAATGGGAATTTGCTGATGATGACGTTCTTCTCGATTTGTGACATCAAGAACAAGTGATGCTCTTCGTTTCTGTTCGACGTTAATGACATCATCAAGATTGAATGGGTATCTCAAGGTCAAAAATTAAAATAGCAGTACTAAAGTGAGGTTCAGAGAAAGTTTAGAGAAAGAGTGAGGAAGAGAAGGCAAGATCTGTAGAGCAACAACACGTGAATTCTGCACCAATACAACGCCCCTTGGGGCCCAATGGGTTCTCTGTAAAACAGTTCTTGACGGACAAACGCATTACTGTGCTCCAGCATCCACTGTACTTACAAGATATCTTATCATACGACTTCTACATGTTTCTTAAAGTGAAAAATGCATTGTGGGAACACATTTTCAGTCTGTAGGAAAGGTAAAAACGGCACACTTACTGAAGATGGTGACACTTAACTTTGCTTTGAACGGTAGAAAAGTCATATGTAGCTATGTATTGGTAGGGAAGGGGAGTAAGTTGAAGGGGATTAAAAAGAATTTGTACATTGTTTTCAATAAAGCTAATTTTTAAGACTTGTCCAGTTATTTCATTGTCATAGTAGCGCTAGAAACAAATGGATGTTACACACGTGGCAATTTAAAGGAAAAAAACCGTTTAATAACTTACTGTTTCAGCAACGGCATTTCTAGTCCCAGAAAGAGGACATTCTGTAATATTGCTTTTATAAGTTTCTGGCTGTGTACTTGTTGCGTTAACCATTGCCACCATTGCTATACTAAGGTTAAGACGCTGAGAATGCATGACGACCGAGCATAAGAAACCCAGGATAGTGACTGCATGCCGCCTCTTCAGAAATGACTGCCCTATTAAATGACATAAAAATATTAAACATATATCACAAGAGAAAAAAATAGCATTTAAAAGGCATGAAATTCAATTATTGAAATATTCAAGCATGAAGAATGTATTTATAATCGAAAGAAATCAAATTAATGAATTAATATAAGAAAATCAAACAGAAATTTTTATATTGTTGATGCTTTGAAATATTTGGCAATTCACAATTAAAATGTACCCTTGTACATATTTATTGTTATATGATGCAATTACTGCATTCACATTTGATTTTAGGGCCACCCAGCCAGTATGGTGTATATGACTCTCTGCTTGTAACCGAGTGGGTTCGGGTTCGAATCCCGAGTAAGGTATGGATGTATTTTCTTCGGGAAAAAAGTCGAGCTTTCACCTGTAATGGATTTCCGTCTTGAATTGAAAGTTATATGCTGGGATCATCATTTGTACTAAATGGCTATATTCTTCAGTTTGTATTGTATGTTTCTGTTCTTCCAGTTGTATTTCATATGTATCCCAGGATAAAAACACACAACATCATTTGATTTTAGACAAACACAAATATGTTCCCTCTGAGCTTCACTACTTCAATAGAATTCAGAGGGATTTCTTGTGTTAGAGTTATATTAACGTCACACAATATACAGAGAGGGCTAAACGAGAGCTACCTCGTAATTCTGAACCATGGTCAAAAGACGAATTTGAGCTGGTTCCCCATCTCCTAGCTTTTGAACCTCACCAACGGTAGGACGTTTGAGCCTCGACAGCTTTAACATGCAACAGTTCTCTACACGGCGGGTATTTAGCAGCGCTAGGCTCGAACTCATGACACACCAGTAGCGAATCCGTGACTTTGACCACTAGGCTACCGCAACTCTGAGAGGTTTCTTAAAATGATAATATCAGATTCCATGATCAAACTAGATATGTTCAAGCACTTATTGAGATTTTATACACAGTCTCTAAATTCTACGTAACTCAAAATTTAGTGAATTAAAAGTTGCTTAATAATAATTGTGTGTGTGTGTGTTTATATGTTATCTTTTTCTTTCTTCTTTTTTTTTGTCTTATATCATTCCATTCAATTATTTTTTTTTATTCCAAGGCAAATCGTGCAAGTAAAGCATCATTAAGGCAAATGTTTGCCGGAACAGCGTACAACTTCTTTTGGAAATTTCATCGCATAAATTTTATCAATCATTGAAGTTAGTTTGTCTAAATGCTCTTCACTCACAAAAAGAGTTCTTGCATGGAATTGGACATTTCATCCAGATGGCATGAAGATTTTAGAATTTTCTCTTGAGAATCGTCGTGTAGAAGTTCTTTCCTGCAAAAACTAGCGTTGCCTATAAATAAATCTCCAAGTTCTAATCCATTAGCTAGACGCTAAATTCGTTAATTTTCAATTTTTTTTAAAGTAACTAATTCTGTATTATGTGATATGGCGGAAATTCGGCAAAAAATGATCTCTTTAGTTAATGATATGCGAATGGCAATGATATGGTGATAGGTTTTATATATATAAGTCATTATCACATTTTTCTCCATAAATAACTGATGCCATTTTAATTGTTGAAGTAAGAATGAGAGTGATTTCGGCAAAAAATGTTAATTTTCAATTTTTTTTTAGTTATTATGTGATATGGCGGAAATTCGGCAAAAAATGATCTCTTTAGTTAATGATATGCGAATGGCAATGATATGGTGATAGGTTTTAAGTCATTATCACATTTTTCTCCATAAATAACTGATGCCATTTTAATTGTTGAAGTAAGAATGAGAGTGATTCTCCTGCATAAGTTAAGGTTTCAGATTTTTTCTCAATTAAATATACTCGTAAAATCTACTCAGAAATTGTATATATTTAAGGTGTCCAGTTTTTTTTATAATGAAGATGAGAACGAAAAACTCTTAAGAAAAAATGTCAACGTAAATATCTGAAACATTTTATTAACTCAAACAAAAATACACAAATTGCACTTACATCCCTTTCAATTATTTACTTAAGCCAGCATTATTCCATGAATAATTTTTTTTGTCATTTTATCATTTTCTAATAAAATAGAAAATTTGGAGCAAGAAGTGTCCTTCATATTGAACTTTATAAAGTAAGTGCCGCAACTAAAGTATCAGCATTCAATCTTGATTTCTCACTTGTACAAAATCATTACTATTTGAAAAACACTCTTTCAACTGCTGAGTTAGTCCCAGTGCAGCAGAACGTAAGGAATTATAAGAAAAATCTATTGAAAATATAATCACAAAAATGTTTAAAGAAAACATTTTTTCCCAGAATGACATGTCGTGAACATATAAAACCAAAGAAGATTCGATTTAATTCAAGGGTGTCAAACTCAAGGGCTGACTTGGGCCAAATAAACAAGATTTAACTTAAGGTAGGCCGCAAAGAAAATTTAAATTCATAGAAACTTAGGTTTATTTCAAATAATACATAATAATAACGTATATAAAAGAACAAGAAAAATTCAATATGTACGTTTTGACGCTTGATATCTCATCTCAGCTACTATCTTTCCTATTTCGCTATTTCGAGAGAAATTTTGATATATTTTCTATTATTGCTTGTCAATAAATTGATCGGGCCGTAGAAATGCTCGTTGCCAGCCGCGAGTGTGACACCACTGATTTATTTCCTACTCATAAATAATATAAAAACTCATTAAAAAATTGTAAGCTTACACTGAAAATTTTGAGAAAATTAAGGATGAGTTTAAATAAAATATTAAAAAAAATCCTTCAAATTGAAAATGTTTAAAAGTAAATTTAATTGTAAGAATAGGTTTTATTGTTGGCATAACAACCTGGAAAAATGTCAATTGTTAAGTAAATTTCTGTAACTACTCAAAGAAAATCAGATATTATGCCTCAAATGTGAAATAAAATGCTGAAAAAAGCTTTTTAAATTATTTATTAATCCTGTGAAAAAATGTTAATATTATTATTTATGTTTCAAACCCAATAAAAATAGATTTTTTATTAAAAAAAATTCTTGAGTTATACTCATTTTATTGACGTTCACAGAAAGGAAAAAATAGGAGGGAGAGAGGGGGAAGGAAAAACTCAAGCATGTGAGATTTACATAAAGCAAGCCAAATTAAAATTATAGAATTAAATTTCAAAAGTATTATCACGATTATTAAAATTTAAAAATAAAAATTATATTAGTTGCACAGTCTATCATTAAATTTATTATTTTCCTCAAAATGGTCGACATTAAGATTTCACAATTTTTTCCGTTAGCTTGGTAACACATTTTGACACATTTATGTATCTTTTTAGTTGTATTATCGATACAACTACGCCAGTGTTGAAATCAGTGATTCTAAGACTATAGGGCATGCCCGCCCCCACATGAGGACATATCAAAAACTTGGGGAAAAAGATTTTTTGAAAAAATTATTTAAAAGTAATTTATTTAAGTAATTTATTTAAAATATCTAGTGCTGAAAAGGAACAAAAACAAAGTTTGATACTTGTCTTGATAGTTTGTACGGTCAAGGTCATATTGTAGCTTCAGCGTCTATAAGTACACGTGTATTTTTTCGAAATCCTTGTTATTGTATGGGTGGGGGTGATGAAAATTATGATTGAAAATTGAGTCGCACATACTGAAAGTTTGAGAAGCACTGCGTTAAAGTGGAAATCATGTCTTTGGTGGAACAACAGAAACGTTGCTGTACGCTTAAATTAAATGATGTTAGTTTATTTTTTGACATCTAAAGAATCGAGTTAATACAATCGAACAATCACCGCATTAGTCGATATAATCAATCTTCATTCAGCTGAAAAACTACAACACAAAGAATCAAACTGTTTAAAATATTACTGAAATCAAGGAAATTGATATAACGTTGTTTATTTTTCGATATCTAAAGAATGGCGGGAATACAATCAAGCAAACAACACGTTAGTTGATAGAATCATTCATCAATATCAATTGAAGAACTATAATACGAAGTACCAAACGGTTTAGCATATAATTACAATAAAGAAATGAATATGCGAAATATATGATAAAGTTATGCTTACTTATTAGAAAGCATAAGATCTTTTATCAACTACATTTACTGTCTCCGCCTCCCAGTTTCTAAATGCTTAGGAAAAATTATTCTGGAATGAGTCGACGTTTTCCATCAAAATAGCTAACAGAGAAAAACTACACCTGTTAAAGTATGGAAAACTCCTGATTCCGCACTTAAAAAGAGGAAATCAGTTAATCTGCATATTAATTAATGGCTTTCGAATTAAAAGGCTTTTTTCGCCATCTGTACTATAGCAGAAACTTAACGCGAAACACATTTTCCAACAAATAAAATGCCTCAATGTTCATAAAAATTTGTGACATTGTAACTCATGCCCTTGTTTATAATGCAGTGTTATTAAAATTTAAAAATATTTCATAAATAGTTAGTTTTTCCCTTTAACATGTAAAAGCATAGCTCATTTAGCATTACGGTACAGGAGAAAAAACGCGAAACACATTTTATAAAAGAAAAAACGAGTCAACTCGAATAAAAATGAGTAGTATAATAAAATAAGGGGTACTATACAGGATAGTAAGGCCAGAATATAATATTAATGTTTCAGTAGTTTTACATCTGAAACAATATTTCGAATTTGGGCCCTATTCTTTAACATTAGCCGAAGACAGCCTTAACAGTAACATGCGTTTGCCCAATGACTTCTTGACAAAATACTGCATTGCTGAAGATCCGTTTTCTTTTCTTTTCTTTTTTTTTGCATTTTGCTTGCTGCAGCAGACAAAAAAGCGCGTATCAGCATTGAGCAGACAGTTTTCAGAGAAGCACCATGCCTTTTATACAGTTGGCATAATGTAAACCCTCACAACCCCCTACCATTGAAGGGGTGAGGTAGAATCATGAGATCCCAAAGCCTGACTAATGCCAATTACGTTTTTAACCAATTTATAAAATATTGAAGGCAAAACCTGACTTTACAAGAGGGGGGACTAAAATTCTTGCACATATAATTTCGCTCCAAATGACAAATTCAAATCTAAAATTTGCAGGCGCAGAACTATTTTTGAAAAGGGTGTGTGAAGTCTAGATCATTGTTGTGAATTATATGGGTCAGGTGGTTCTGAGTGGGTGGACCCCACGCGGTTTATCTCGTCGCAAACCATATGCAAAGGATTCTGTCTCAGTCATAATCTTGGTCTTGGCTTCGGGATAACCAGGTGTGCCGTTGTATACTAGGATTTTTCCCCCGAATATTTCAGTCTAATATTTTAACTTGGTAATTTAATTTGTTAAAGTTTTGTTTTATTTAAATGTATTATTGTTACCGATAAAACTAGAAAAAGACCAACTGGAAGTCAAGTATCATTTGAATCCCACACACACACATGCATCAGTATTATTATTATTAATAATCATACATACTATCTGAACACGGTTTCGAACCGTAATATTTTTCGTTTTGCTTTTCATTCCGACAAAAATCAAGGTTTTCAGTTTTTGTCCTGTTCCGAATTAATAATATTTTATTTTATGTATATTCTTATCCTAAATCACACATCTAGTTCATTCAATTGAATTAAATCTGCTTTATACAAGTAGTTTCATACGAAATTGAGATAGAAAAGTACTAGTGAATATCAAAACAGGAAATCAAGGAAGCAATGCACATATGATGATAATTATATGGTTGACTTTAAATTAGAAAGCATCGATAAGTTGGTTACAGAAACAAAATGTGACTGAATATATATCGAATTGAAGTAAACCTATATATATTTTTTTCGTTTACAGTTTTCATTCTGACAAAAATAACGGTTTTTTTCCTTTTTTCGATTTAGTTCCGGTTCGAAGCCCTGAATCTGAAAGCAGTTTTCCTCTATAAGCTTGAAATAATAATAATGAAATATTTCTTAAGTACATGTATCACGAGAAAGTCCGTCTGTCCTAATTTTGCTTTTCTTAGAAAAATATACATACAAAATTTTTTTAAAAATCTTTCAAATATTAAACAAATATTTTCTGAAATTAAAGTAAGGAATATATATATATATATATATATATATATATTCATTAAATTATATTTCATTTATTTATTTATTTTAATTATATTTTATATTAACATTGCGTGTTAATGATGAATAATATGTTTTATATTTAAGTAAGTGTACATTCATTCGTATTTTGCATCACAAACAGATTTTTAAAATTTTTATTGAGGTCCAATTTGCCGGAGCATGTGCGGCCTTGTAACCAAAACAAAATCAAAAGCATTTAACTGATTTAGATGCCTTTTATACAAGCAAAAGATTTATTCACGTATAATACATACACATAAGGGGTCACCCATGTGATGGGTTCAAAAAGTCAAAAAACATTTTTTTCATAAATTGCTTCCTTAACATGTTCAGATGATTGAATATTAACGTCGCACTGTTCAGCTACACGAGGGCTTTGGGTGACGGACCACGTAATTTTGAACCATGGTCATATGACGTGGACGACACCTGAGCCGGCACCCCCTCTCCTAACTACCACACCACACCAACGGGAGGACGTTTCAGCTCTCGACAGATTTAACGTGCATCGCTGCCCAACACGACGGGTCTTTAGTGGTACTGGTATCGAACTCGTGACAAAGCAAGCTACGATCCGATACCTATACCACTCGGCTACCGCGGCCACGTTAACATGTTCAGATTACGGTGGTAAAATGATTTTCTGAAATTTAAAGTCGAAACAGGTGTGAGAAAAGCAGCTGTTTGGCGCGCTAAGTTGAGATTTCCATTACTTTAATCTGACTTGAAACTTTAAACGCATTTTTCTCAAAACTGTGTTTTTTAACTTACCTCCATCATATCTCAAGAAAGGTTTGACTGAATAACTTCAGATTTATAGAGTAGACTCTGCATACATATACTCTTCAAATGAACTACGATCATTCCAAAATTCAATATATATATATATATATATATATATATATATATATATATATATATATTTCTAATTTTTATAACATAACTATAACAACAAAAAAAAAAACCATGAAATTTTTCTTCCCCACCCCCACTTTTCTTCAGAGGTCTACCAAAAATCTAATTTTTTATATTTTCAATTGAGTATAGTTCATTCGGTGCAGTTAAGCTTATAGATTAAAACGCCGTTGTGCTTTTGCATTTCAGATAAGCCAATCAGCCTGAATCGTGGAAGAGAGCTTCCGTTCTTTCGAGACTGATGTGTTCTGAGCGCTATAACTCACATTCTATTGGATATTATAGGCTAAACATTTATATACATACTCTTAAGATACATATAAATAAAGTAAAAAAAAACATAAAGTTCTATCATTTTACTGGTCGTCAAAAAAAGTTCCTAAAAATGCTTAAAAAACAGGCCATCACATGGGTAAACCCCCTTAACACACAAATGATTCTCTAACTTAATTTTTTATTAAACATAATTTATTAGAAATTTGTATAAACAGGTTTAAAATTTAAAATCAGAATATCGCAAAAAAAGATTTCAGGTGTCTCACCAAAGAAATATTTTTTCTCAATTACGATTAAATGTTAAACTTAAGATCTAATTATATTACTTCAACTCTATTGTAAAAAAGGAACATTGTACCTGTATTTGTAAGAGTTATACTATATTAATCGAAATTGTTAAAATATGATACAATTGTTGCAATTATTTTCTTAATAACTAAATAAATAATAAAACATACTTACTACGCCGATTCGTAATAGCATAGCTATCCATGATCGCAATTACTATACATCAATTTCTGAAGTGGAAAAGAGAAGTAAATAGGAAACAAAAGAACTACATCTGTTGCGTCTGACGACAGTCATTACTAACGATATCTGGAGTAACTTCCTTCTGCGCATGCGTACGGAGCTTCTCATTTAATTATGTAATTTGTATTTGTTTTTTTGGTTTAGATTTATCTTGCAGCATACCCTGTCACAATATAATTCGGAGTTAATAGATTTTGCTTAATTTTATTTCGTGTGGTATAAATTATCAGTACAATCCGAGAAAGAAGAAACAGTTCCTCTGTTTTAAAAGACTTCCGAATCTCTAAAAACGCTCTATAAATAAGGAGATATAAAGATAAGCTCCTTATTCCTTACTTAATATAAGAAACTGTGAATTCTATTGATAAACAAGATTTTTCGGAGGTATTTATATTTACAGCTACATGTTATTTCAAAATATATTTGTATAAGAAAGTATCATGTGGCAATTTCTTTCGTACATGTTTTAACAGCATCAATTAAAAAAGAAATTGTTTGTTTATGAAGATAATTTTGTTTTGCGTATTCATTGCTGTGTCATGTTTTGAAACAATCTTTGACGATTTTTTTTTTGTCTTCGCAGACACTTATCTTATTTACACTTTGCATCGAAAGGCGAAAATGCCTTCTCAAGGGATGAGACACATCATTTCTTTTATAAAATAAAAATTTAGGTCAACCATGTCATCTATATTTTACTGCACCTTCTACGAAGACCTCGAACTCGTGAAAATATTTATTTTTTGTAGTTTACAGTTAGTTGTATGAATAACATTTATGTTGATCTACAGTATTTACATCAAATTTCGGGATTATGGCAATTACAGCGAGAAATTGGATGTGCACAAGGATCATAAGTTTATCTGTCTTCGTATTTGACTTATTCAATGCAGTTATTCGAATAAATATACACTTCAGTATTAATTAATAAGCATTAGTGTACAAGATGTAGAAAGAAAATACTTTCCCTTGTGAAACAAAGTCGGATCTTCAAAAAAAAAAAAAACCCAAGAAAATTCTTATATTTATGTTTTCGTTTCAGTTAAAAGATTATGGGAATTATTCAAAAAAGGATATTTATACTAATAGGAATTAATACAAAAAAGCAAGAAATTTTAAAGGTAGAAATAAAATTATAACATATTCATCTTTTTTCAGAAAATTTATTGTTTGTTCATCTTTTATAATTCGAAATAGATATAAAACTCATACATTATAAACTGAAATCTTAAAATTATAATACCTTATTTATTTAACACTTATTGAAAATAAATTAGAATATTCTATTTTAAATATATATATATATATATATATATATATACGTAAGACATTAACAATCCTTACTAAGCAAACTCGAAGTGACATGCACAAATTGGAGTCACAACAGAATCATATATTTTCCCACTACATTATGACGAAAACCTTTCTCACCTTCTTAAACAACTGTTCAAAGAATGAATAACAATGATGAGTTAGCTGTTTGAGGTATTGTTTATTCCAAATACAGAATTGCATGTATTCCAGTTTCACACGAATCAACGATGACACTTAATACGTTTGCTGCCACTGCAGGGAAAAGTGATCACAGCGATGCCAGCCGTGGAAATGAATTTTTCCCCACAGACCGACTGAAGGAGAGAGTAAATGTTTATAATCAGTTTTTCCGGGGATATCAAGGGATTGGTTATTGAGACATCATCTTACACCTCGCACCTTCACAGGATTGGTTTCTCGAGTAGGTACCATGTTTCACGATTACGGTTCACATACATTCTCTTCTCGCTGCATGAAATATGTCCATACTCCAAGGTCTAGCAGTCGCTCTCATAGTTATTTAAGCACTTGGCAATTTTGTGTTACTTGTGCTTCTGTAGAATAAAAGAGGGATGCAATGTCGAATAAAAGTGTTAAGAAAAGAAAACACACATTTTAATACAGAATGGCCACACACCTGCGCCGCTGGGGGAGCGCAACACCTTAAAAACATTAGAAGTACACTGGAGAAGTCCGTTGCTCTAGGCTAATACGGCCATTCCTCTATTGTGAAGAGGAGAGATAATTCTTTTCACACGCTGACGAAAAAGGGATTGCTAAGGAGGAAAAAGTAGTGCCGGACTCATCAGTACAATAATTTAGTACAAAGAAGCACAATATAAAGCTTAATATATTTTCAATACACAAATAGCAGCGTGTGAACAACATATCTTCTACAATATCCTCTTAATTGCATCAACTGGCTTTTCAAGAGCTTGAGGAAGAAGCACAGCAAGGAGTGCCAGTTGACCACGTGTGAAGAGAACCATATGATTTCTATTCAAAAGTAACTCCCTACTGGCTTCTCCTTCTGTTACATACGGTAGGAGTTTACTTGTGCGAAAAGAACTTTGGTTTATTTTATTAGTGATTTTATAGACCTCACATCTTAACCTAAACGCAGGCACATACTCGATACTAACGTTAATGGTCACACGGAGTGACTGTGAGTCACCCTATCCTTTTTGAAGTGATAACTTCTATTGACGCGTTTTGCTGCACAGTGAACTTGAATAAACGTCACTCTCGGGTGTGTAACGCTCCTTCGGCTCCTTCCGTCTCGAGTAGGAAATCCTACTCGTAACAAGCTCGTCCGTGACATGTACACCGCTAAAAAAAAGGAGGGACGTTCCCCCTCTCCCCCGCCACTCTGTAACGTGGAAGTCTGTCCCCCTACCAATACGCCGTAAAAGTAAAGTTCCTAGTTTCGATCTAAGTGGAGCTCACCCCCCCCCCACCTCTTTCTACAAAAGTGAATGCGGGATAAATTCTAATCCTAGTTGAAGCATGAAAATGAAACATGTAATATTTTTAAAAAATAGGCTTCGAGAGAGAGAAATCCTACACTACAAAATGTAGAAAAAGGACACATTTTGTTACTTTTTGAGCACACACATATGAATAAATAATTTTATAGGACAATACTAATATCCCCTTGTTTTTATTCACCGAACTAATCCCTGAAATAACAATACAAAATTTGTAGTTATCACTGCTATCGTGTGGTCATAAGCACGCAAACTTTTTTTTTATAATTAATTTTTTTGTACGTGATAAAAATCGATAAAAATTTAAGGAAAAATCCCATACTTTCAAAAAGTTTTATTGAAACTTAAAATTTCACAATTGGTTGTTTTCAGTATTTCATAAAATTTAATACGAGTGTCGGATAGTGCAGGTGGAGGACCAGGCAGATGCCCAGTTGGCCGGAGATATTTCGAGCTATTTTTCCTACACTAAGGCCGAGTTTTCTTATCTCAATCCGTTTCTCTATTTACTACTAAGAAGATTAGACATTAAAGTGATCATCGAACTAACCTTGATATATTATATGCTTTAATTTATCTCAAATATATTTACCATCCAATTGAGATAAATAAATCTGAAAGTCAAATGTATTATCTGATTACAAAACACCAATAAAAAGAGAAATACTTTCCAACTCTCTCTCGTTTAACATAAGTTTCTACTAAAACGTATTTAAATAACTAAAAAGTAATGACTAAAATACGTAATTATCTCAAGAATTCTATAAAAACTACAAAAATATTTTAAAGTATTTTTTAATCGAAAAAGATATGAAAAAATAGATATTTTTTAAATCTTTGCTTTCTTAGTTTTTTTACCTCAGGTTTTCCAAGGAAACTCAAATGTAGAGTTATATGTATTTAATACTGTTACGAATTTTGTGTAAAGAATACTAAAAATAGCGTAAAAAATTTATATCTCGATGTCTATCATGTTTATATTATTCTTGTATTTAGTTTTTGTTAAAAATGTAATATTCGCAATTAACACTGTTCCTTACTCTATAATGACAATTCTATGGAAACTTGGCGAAATCTTGGCGACCATTTTGTTGACTTTGGGGACCATGTTGGTGGCGAGAATTTCTGGTGGTTGCACGACCACATGTATTCCTCTGTAAATTCACGCAGAAATCTACTAACATCATGGTCTATGACACAAGGGGAATTTTCGAGAAAAATCCGTGAGTCCTATAAATAGGGAATCACTCGACGAAACTGAGTCAGTTGTTTTGACCGTTGCAGAGTATTATTAATTTGACCGTGAAGAGAGTATACCAGTGATTAGTGATTACTTCGGCTGTTGAATAGGACGAGCGAGTGCTTGCGAATAATCTTTCAACATACTTGTATTTTAGACACTTTGTCTGAACGCCATAGAAGGTTGAACTTGAGTACTGTATTTCAATTATTATTCTTCGACAATAAATTTTCATCTCTAATGAAGAACTGCCTTGCTCTTTGCTTCTGATTGTAAAAAATCCTCGAACCCGAACAACGTAACAATATGATCAGGGTTGTTTGTGGGACCCCAAAAAATTCCCTGAAACTTTTACGGACTTACTACCGACATTTTGGAGTTTCGAGAAGGGGGGGAAGAGAAACGAAAAATTACAATTATGAAGTATTGAATGACCTAATTATAAAAGTTAAATTAATTACTTTTTTTGCAAAATTAATAACCATAAATTTTCAAACATATATACAACATTTTATGTAAATAGTTACCCAGCAAACAAAATTACCCAGATCAAAATAAATAATTCATTATTATTCCTACTTTCTTTTGAAAGACGATTCCCGGAATTTCCGGGTATCGAAGTTCAAAATCCCCGGAATTCCGGGGTTTCCCCGGAGCACAAACACCCCTGTATGATACAACGAGATCAAAAAAGAAATTCATGAGGTTGATCTAATTTTTATAATACTTTCTGGAAGAAAAAAACTATAATCTATGTTGAACTATTTACTAGGTTTATGTTAACTAGTGGAACTGTGTGGCAAACAGTATAACAATTAATTTAACTTCTGTTACTTGATTAGTTAAATACATTCTTCATTGAAGGGAAAAAGGGCTTGGAGACTCATTTTAATTGTTATTTGTTATAAGTTTTTTTCCCTGAGGTTTTGCTGTTGTCACTCGTTAGATAAAATTACAATTTAAATCTTTATCGCAAGTTGAAGATTTTTTCGATGAAAACAAAAATAATTTTCGAAATTGTCACCGCGTCAAACACTTACTGAAAGCTTATAGAAATTTAAAATGAAAGCTAAATATAATACGTATATTTAAACTAAAAGCTCAAAATCTGATAGTAGAATTATAACAGAATTCTATGAAAACGGTTTTAGTTATGTTAAATGAGATATAATAAAAAGGTTACAATGGCTCCTTTCCCTTTCAAATATTGACCACGACAGCCTAGTATTTATGGTCACCAGCTAGGGGTCAGAGTTGGATGTCACTCCACACTCCATTTTCCACACCACGTCAATTGGCCAAGTGACGAGAAAGATAGTACTTTAGTACTTATTCTTCAGACATTTAGTAAGCGCTTTGTGGTTCAGTATCGTTTTTCTCAACCTGGCATAAATATTGTAAAGTTGATCGGGTTTCGAGGATTTCATTCAAATCACTCGCAAAAAACAAGACAGTTCTTCAGGAGAGATGGAAATTTATTGTCGATAAACAATAATTGAAATTGGGAATATTTTGAAAATGGGTCATTCTATGTTCCGTTTTTGTCAAAATATTGTACTTAAATAGTTTTTTATTGTAATACTATTCTTGAAACAATTTTATATGCATTTTTAATCTAAGTGACACTAGATATCATAAATATTATCCATTTATACGCTTTTGCCATATCACGGTTCCAAACGTAGTCGAATACCTTAACGTCGATCTTTAAAACAACAAGAAGACTATTAGCGACGGACTACGTACTTTTGAGCCTCAGTCAATTGACGAGCATGACACCTGAGATGGCAGCCCTCCCTTCAGATTGCTATAACACTTTAAGGGCTTTAGGCAGAAATGGGCATTAAGTCAATTGGGATCGATCGGAGGACCGCCAAGACATTTTGGGGTAACTGCTTTTACTAAGGCCTAAGACGAGCATACAAAAGGGAAAAATTTATGGAATATCAACTATAGGTAGACTGGAGAATCGGCGTCACAACTGATGAGACTGTATTTACTTCTGCAAATGATTCTATGAATTTATCTTCATTAGAAGTACACGATGACGCTTAACACGTTCACTAATGCTTCAGGGAAAAAATGAAATCACTACGATATTTGCCGTATAAATGAACTTTTACTCACACGCCGACTGAATGAGAGAATAATGTCGATGATCAGCTCTTTCCACGATAGCACGGAATTGGTTACGGAGGCATCATTCCATACCCAGCGTTTTAACGGGATTGTGTTCTCCGGTTGATATCATGTCCCGCGATGGAGCGGTACTCAGCAGATAGCAAGTAAAGAACACACATCTGTTTCAGGTTCATGTATACTGAACTCTCCACGGTCTAGCAGTAGTTCTCCCTCTCATAATTGTTCAGGCACTCAACTTGACAATTTCATGTTATTTGTGTTTTTGTTGTAAAAATAGTACTCCGTTATATTTTAAAAAGGGGTACAATGTCGAAAAAAGTGTTAAGAAACGAAAACATACAACTTTAATACATAATGGGCACAAACAACTATACCACTTGATGATTCGCAACGCCTTTAAAGAATTAGAAATAGCCCGTGTCTCGGAAAAGTCCCACACCCCTGGCTTTGAGCCTCCACAAATTTAACGTGTAACAACACTTCTACACGACGGTTCTTGATTGATTGATTGATTGAATATTAACATCTCACTGTTCAGCTACACCGGGGCTTTTGGCGACGGACCACATAATTTTGAACCACGGTCAAGTGACGTGGACGGCACCTGAGCTGGCACCCCCTCTCCTAATTACCACACCACATCAATGTGAGGACGTTTCAGCTCTCGACAGATTTAACGTGCATCGCTGTCCTACACGGCGGGTCTTTAGTGGTACTGGGCTCGAACTCGTGACAAGGCAAGCCACGATCCGATACCTATACCACCCGGCTACTGCGGCCACACGACGGTTCTTCAAAGCCACTAGAACTCGAGCTCATGACACGTCGGTCATGAGCTCTTGGTCATGACTTCCAGGTCACCACGACTACCCCTGTCCTATGAAAAGCATTGCTAGATTTCAACTTCACTTCAAAGAGTTTCAAATTCCTCAAAAACTGAGGTGTAGAAAACAGAAAAGGAGTTGGATGTTATAGCTTCGATGTAGCCCTCTGCCTGTATTTCAAAATTTAAACAACCTTCTTTTTGTTTCAAAGTTATATAATTTCAAACGGGAAACCAAACTGAGTCTATTTTTTTGGGTTAGTTAGTACAGTGAAAATTGTGTAACCCGAAACTGAGGGGACCAAAACATATTTTCGAGTTATAAGAATTTCGCGTTAAACGATATTGCAAAAGAAATAACTTATGTCAACAAAATTAAGTTTATTATAGTATATTGTATTTGTGTAGCCATGTACATATGTTTGTACTAAATAAAAATCAATGAAACAAAAACATTCCCAAGACCTTGATGGAATTTAATACAAAAATTTTAAAGTTCTTTAAAAAAAAAAAACATTGTTTGAATTTTTGGAAAATAAGCTGATACATTTTTCTTCATATTGACTTTTTAAGCATCAAATTGTCAACGAAATGTTAGATGTCATTCATTTTGTTATTCATTTCACCATTGTAATGTTTATCCAAATAACTGAATATACTTTTCATGATGCTCCTCATTTGAAATGACGTGGGAACAAGATTCATTATTCTTTTCATTTTTTTCATCGGAATCTGCCTCAATGATAATTTTGAGCTTTCAACAAACTCCAAAATGTCTTCGTCTGCCCTAATTGAGCCTGTACACACATTATCACGATCTATTGCAACGAATTCTTCCGATTACACAGTAGGACAGTCGAATCTGGCCTGTGTTTTGTGTTATGTTCATTCCTAGAAAGGGAATCTTTTCGTGTTTAACGTTTTTCGTTCCGAGTTAAGAAAAAAAAATCCTTGGAAATACATAGTAGTTTGTCGGCACCGTTGCAGTATTTCGTGTTAAGTATTCGTTTCGTGTGTTCACGTTAAACATATTTCACTCTAATTGAATTGATTTATTAGGGCCGTGGGTAGCCTAGTGGTTAGAGCATCGGACTCCAGACCGGAAGGCCTGGGTTCGATGCTCGATGTCACCAAATACCATCCGAGTGCACACGGAGTACGTGCTCGTTAAATCAGTGGGTCCGTAGTCTTGTGGGCTTATTCACTAGCGCAGGAACTGGAGAATATTTCCCTCCCATTCAGTTCACTTGCAGAAATTGTGGAGGTGGAGATAGAGGTCGTGTCGCCATCTATCGTCCCTTCGGGGAAGTTTCACTGAGCTTAATCGCACTGTCACCTGTATGGTGCTCAAGGCCAACGACAGGCGTACCTCTTGCCCATGCCACGATGAATTTCGTGGGCCTCGTTCTGACTACGTCAGACAGGTCAGACAACAACAACATAGATTTAATTGAGAGATTGAATCAATATCTGAATGATATTGATTTATTATTAATGTGAAACATTTCAAAAGGTTCACAACGCCTTTTGAAAGAGAAAAAAATAGATAAAAAAAGAGAAAAAAATAGATATAGAGAAATAGATAAAAAAATAGATAGAAGAATTTTGGTCATAAGTGAATAAAGAATCTCGAGAAGTCTCTGATGTTTTTAGTAAAGAAAAATAAGCTCATTTCTGCCACGCACATTTTCTTTGACTATCGAAGCACAACCAAAACCCTTCCTGCAATTACAAATTTACTGAACCATGTTCGCAGATAGTTTAGATGTGGTACTTCACATGTGATCCTATGCTTTGAAATAATTACGAAATAAGAATGCTTTAAAGACTACTTGAATAAATAGAACGTTTATGATTGAAGGGAAATAATTATCACTGTGAAAGAATACAGAACATTGGTTCGCTTCAGAAATAACTATATGGTGGAAGAAGAATGTGTACTTAAAGGCTTAGACATTTTATTTTATCCGTTTTAATTCTGCTGAACCACGTTTGAATCTAGAAATGTGTGTGTGTATTAGATTACCTTCCCAACTTTAAGAAATATTATATGCTTCAAATGTTCTAGCAATATATATGTACATAAAATGGTTATGTAATGTTATTTTTTTTTCAAGCATCTCTAACTTAAGAAACAACTCTTTCAAGCTAATTTTTTAAGAGCAAAGTTCTGAACCTTTATTTTAAAAAAAGAGTATAAATGAATATTCTTTTGCTATTTAGTGTCTCTTGAATAAGAATGCGAATATAAAATTGAGTAGAATTGAATTTTATAATAATTGTCGGCCACACGGGACTAATAAAGACTCTTGGTTTTAAAACTCAACAATTTTATTTTTACGTAGAAATATTTAAGCAAATCCTAATAGCTTTATGCGGAGAACCTCTCCTAGTGAATACAACAACTTACCATTCAACACATATTGTGTTATATAATACAAACAACTCCAGAACATTTTAACTTTGCGTAAAAGATAAATACAGTCGATGGCGTTGATAAAAGGCATAACAGTAAAACTAATTATTTTACACAAAACACATATTAAATAGAAATTGTAAATAATAATAATTGAATAAAAATGAAGCATAGTATGTATAACTGAACATACCAAGAGACAATTAATGATAAAAATAAAATTTGAATAATAATAAATACAGGGTGATCGGTTAACGAACATTATCCGTTCCGTTCCAAGACTATGTTAGCTATCCAAATTGTTCGTTAACCGATCCTCGATTCCCCATAGACTTCTATGTGAAATCGATTAATTCGTTCTGGTGACTCTAAAAATTAAATTTTAAAAAATGTATAATTTCTTAGTAAGTTTTTTAAAAAAAATAAATCATACATATAGTCTAGCATATTAATCAGTCCTTTTCATTTTTTGCTTATGGGGCGCTGAAGAACATGTCCAATGTCGATTGCTTTTCTCTCTTTTTCAGGATTTTCCTGAAGTAATTAATTGCATTGTCGTTGTAAAGATCCCCAACCCTTCTGAAATCAGCTTGGTTTGGGTGCCATTCTAAGACAATTGCTCTGACAGCCTCCCACTTTTTCAAAAGATCTTTAATGGCAGATGTCAGCATTGGTCCTCTTTCGTCTTCCTCTTTTTCAGAAGGAGACACATTTCGTTGTGTTTCTTGGTGTTCTTCATTCAAAATTTCTTGGAGTTCTTCTATCGTCAGTTCATCTTCATGTCCCATTATGAGCTCTTCTATGTCATCCTCGTTCGCCTCCAGTTCCAGATCTCTAGCAGTTGTCAAAATTTCTTCCATAATTTCAGGAGTATCTCCCTGATCACCTCCGATTATGTGTTCGTTATCCAAACACAAAAAAATCTTTCTTGAAAGTGTTCGTTATCCGAACACAAAATTCTTTCGTTAAAGTGTTCTTTAACCGATTTGTTCGTTAACCGATCTGTTTGTTAACGGATCACCCACTGTATACAAGTTTTAAATAATCAAATAAAATATACAATCCCATCCAAAAAATAATATTACAAAAACAATTATTTAAATGCTATATTTTCGCAAAAAAAAGAACATATTTTGAAAATTTACTCTTTTCCTGAAAAATAATTCTATAATAATATTGTGCATAAGTATAGAGCAAAGACTTCTGTACAGAACCGGAACAAGATTTTTTTAAATAAATAATTTAGAGCAGTGCAGAGTCATTCACTCACACACACATTTTAATATATCAGATTAGAGGAATTTTTATAAAAACACATTTTATTATTCCAATTGATAGTAACTGTGTAAATAATGCGAATTTTTGAAAATACTAGTTCAGGTTAAATAGAAAAGTCCAAGCTTTATACAGGTAAAATATTATTATAGAAGCATTTTTCACATAAAAGGAAAAAAGCTTTGAAAGTATCTCATTCTTCCTTCATCTTTTGCCAAGATATTGCATTTAAAAAATGTTTTCTTGTAATAATCTTCTTAGAACCATTTTATATGTTTATTCTAATTCTACTGACACTAAATATCAAAGTAATTAACCATTCAAACGCTTCTTCAAAGTCGATATTCCAACTGTAGTCCTTCAACTTAAGCAACACTTTTTTTCCTATCAAACACGAAAAATAAATTTTATAGTCTCTTCTAATTATACATTTTTAAAATCAAAAAATCTCGTACCAATTCCCAGATTTAAAGACCGTAATGCTCTCTTTTATATGAAGACATTTCCTATCGTTCTCAGGAAATGGGCCGCGTAGAACTAAATTTAAGATGTACTTAATATAGTAATTACACATCAAACTCACATAATAGTAGAATTTCATATTTCATATATCACAATGACGGATCTAAAATATATATAATCATCTCTTCAAAATAATTAGATTAAAAATAGGGAATGTGTGTAATCTTTTAGACTTTCTAATTACTAACTGTGCAGGAAAAAGAACCGAAATGCCTTATAATTATAGTACTCATTCATTAATTAATCTAATAAAAGAAAACTAAAAGACATGATTTTTACCGAATATGAGAAGGTTGATTGGCTTAATTAGAATAAGGCTCCCACATGTTTAGCAAAGTGGTGCCAAAAAATCATTTAATTATGAAAACAAAAACATGTGGTCTTGACTAAATTCTGTAAACGCGAGGAAGAAAATCAAACCTGGTATTATATACGGAGAAAAATCGAAAATAGAGAAATGTCACTAGGGAACCTTAAGAGTCTTTTAGACGCTGTTTGTCAAAAAATCGATGGAAATGAGAAAAGATACTCACAAGTTATTTGCAATAGCAAATCCCTTATCTATTAAGGTATCCGACTACTTGCGACAACTTTCTTTTTTTAAAAAAATGAAGATATGGGGTTTTTTTTTTGTGATTTCTAGATTTATTTAGTATATTTTAAGGAAAAAAATCCTAAAATTGAAAACAGAAAAAAATGTATTATTAAAATGGGAAAAAACTGATAAAAATGTACAAAAAATTACATAAACGAGTCCGCTCTGTACAAAAGTTTTATGGGCAAATACACAATTTTTCAATTTTGATGTGTTACTTTGTTATTCATGTTTAAAACGACCTTCAGAGTAAGAGATATTTAAATTTTTACGAAAACTAGAGCACACTTTATCTTAGTTAATATACGAAATAGCTTAAAAAAACAGTGATTATATTCACATAAAGGACTGCAAATTTTGAAATGAAGCAGCGATTGATGAATCTGAAGGTTAAAACACTTCAACAGTTATACACACAGAACATACATAAAAAATTTCAGCAAGTTATTTTAAAAACCTTTTGAGCAATCGCTGTCCCCGTTTGAGCTTTTCGAAAAAAAACACACACACACACACATTTCGAGTAAAATGTATTTTAAAGTTTGACATTTTGTGTAAAGTTATTGTAAAGTTTACTAAAACAATTGCAGTTTTTGCTCTAGTGAATAGGAAAAAAATTGATTTATTTTTATTAAACTAATAAGATGGTCTATAAAATAAAATCATAAAAAAATTTGTCAATTTTTGAAAAAAATCATGATTTTAGAGTAGTCGGACACCTTAAAAGAAAAATCTGCGAGGAGTGCATTTCGCGGGCGCGTCACCCGTATTTCTTTTAAGAGGAAAAATATAAGCGAGTGTTTTTGTTAACGTCGTTCTGAAAACAGCATGAGGGCTATTGGTCAAAGACCTCGTAACTTTGAACCTCGGTCAAGTGACGGCACTTGACCTGGCACGCCCTCTCCAAACTACTACACCACGCCAATGGGAAAAAGGACAGTTCAACGTACATCAGTCCCTCTACATGGAGGGTCTTCAGTAGAACCAGAGGCCACAGTAGCCTAATGGTCAAGTAACGAATTCATGGCCGACGTGTCATGATCGAGCCTAGTAGGGGAGACCGGGACAAGATGAATATGTTAACAGTTTTCATTGTTTATTAATTTATTTTTAAGGATAAAAAAATTATTTTTACATGAAGTGCTAGAATAGCCCGTTTTAGTATTAAATACATTATCATTTAATTTTTCAAATAAAAAAAAACACAGGATAATTTTATTTTTTTTTCAGAACCTTAAGGCCTTGGGGGCAAGATGACAACACTGAAAAAGGTTGAATATAGATTTTAACTTTTGAATATGTTACATGGCTTAACAAATGATAAATTTGTTTTTACTTCTTACGAAGTATCGAACTAAGCGTAATGCAACGTAACGTAATGTTGAAGGGCTTAGTTGCGCAGCTAACAATAATCAGAATAAAAATGCCATTTTCATAATTGGAACATTCCTCATGCCCCTACTCTTGGTATTTACAATACTGGATCCATTCTTCTGTTGGAGGGTCACAGTATTCCTCTTCACAAGCAGGGCATCTTTTAACACCGTCCTTTGAAATTGATGCAACTGGACTGTTAGGCCTGGATTTTATAGACTTAGGCCTACAGGAACTTAGTTTGAGTTTTTTGACTCCCCTCTTAGCTTCACGAGCTTCTCTTTGTTTTCTCAGTTTCCTGTCTCAAAGTTTCCCTTTGTTCTAACATTTCTTTGATGGGTGTGCTTGTAAGAATGCTTGAGCTTTTTTTCTCACATTGTGTTGCTTTAGGAAATGGTTTGAAATAAAAACACTAACAGGCTTTTTGGTGCATCGGAATCAGTATTTGCCATAAGTTCTGGTTCTTCTGGAGGGTTTATATGTTAATTTTCTTCTACCAAGGTAAGAGGATTAGCACTATTAATCTCAGTTGCATCGTCAGCAACATCATGGTTAGCAGTTATTGCAGCAGTAAAGTCATGTTCGCTAAACACAAGAGGATTATGAGGCTCGATCTGACATTCTTTTAAAAACTTTCATGGCATTTCCAACTAGTTGCTCTTTCAGGGGCTAGGGGGGATGCTTAGCGAATATGTCAATAATATCGTCCTCTGGTCGCCCTCTTTCGAATGACACATTCCATGATCCGATGCACCCCTTAGCCCCAGAAAAGATAAAAGCGCAAGGTCGAGCCAACAAAAACACAGAGAAACAAGCGTTTACAGGATTTAATAGAATAGACAACATAGTTTAATAAATTCCGAAACACGGAACAAGATGACGAGCTCGTCATCTTGCCACGGGCTGCCTGTTTAAAAATATTCGTTTCCATTTCCATGAAGGAAGTCGATTAATTGACATTTATTCGTGGTAATAAGTAGTATTTATATAAACTAAGTTACTTATAATTATTAAAGAAATCTTATATATTTTATTGTATCTGTAACAGAGCTTATTTACACATGCTGAAAAGTTGTATCGTGGCAACGGTGAGCAATCAAACCTTCACAACTAACGTAAAAATGGCTGTTTCAGCTTCTCTATACTATTGTTTAATGAGCAGCTAATAGAAGAGCCAGTAGTGTTCGTTGATCCTGCTCCCTCATGGAAAACGGAAAAATTAAGACATTCGAAAACTTGCCTCAGTCCCTTCATCTCTATATATATACCCTTCAACTTGCCCCAGTCTTGAATACTTTCTGGCGATGTATATTAATTCTGTCAAGAGCTCAAACATCCTCCCATTGGTGTTGTGTGTTAGTTAGGAGAAGAGGTGCCAGCTCCGGTTTCACCCTCGTCATTTGACAATGGTACAAAGTC
This sequence comes from Trichonephila clavipes, assembly GCA_019973935.1. Classification (NCBI taxonomy): domain Eukaryota; kingdom Metazoa; phylum Arthropoda; class Arachnida; order Araneae; family Nephilidae; genus Trichonephila; species Trichonephila clavipes. The sequence continues at coordinate 53,423 of BMAU01018115.1, forward strand.
ACGAGGTCCGTCACCAAAATCCCTCGAGTAGCTAATAAGATGTGACAAATATTCACTCACTGACTTCAGTAGAACCAGAACTCGAACTCATGACATGTCAACCTACGAGCTCGTTACCTTGACCAATAGGCCACCATGGCCATTCATGCGAAAATATTTAGTCTCTGGGAATTACAAATCAAGCCCAGTGGTCGAGTGGTAGTGGATCGCGTTTTTATACCATAAGTCCCGGGCTGTGCAAGATCGAATCAGCCTTTACCCCTTCAGTGGGTCGATAAATGAGTACCAAGCTTGCTTGGAGACTAAACACTGGGAATTTCGCATCAGATTATTTACCACCTGACCGGAACATCTGCTCATACACTTCAGCACCCAAGATCATGAATACTGGGATGTACACAGTAGGCCTTGGCCGACATGAGTAGTTTCTGGATAACTTGTAACCGTTTATACTTCTGTTGGCCTGTATGTGGTGAAATAATTGTTAGCCAGTATGTGGGTGGAGAAGTGTTAGCGCGTATAAAGGGTAAAAATTGTTCACCAGTATGAGGGTAAAGAATTGTTCACCAGAATGGAGGTGAATGGTGCGTTGTTTCGGTTGAGAGTTTGCTAGTTTAGGGATCACTTGTAACTGTTTATACAATTGTTCACCAGAATATGGTTAAAGAATTGTTCGCCAATATGAGTATAATGAATTGTTTACAAGTATGGAGGCAAAGGTGTGCTTTCTAGGTTCAGTCTACTAGTTTCTGGATCAAACTTGTAACTGTTTTAAGAATTGTCCACTAGCAAGAGAGACTTATTGTCCAGATGCAATCTCACCTTGATAACCAGAGGATAAGTCTTGGCATACAATTTTTTACCTGTGAAAACGAAATATCTATTGGATAGTTCTAATGGGTATTGACAAAGTTTCTCCGAGTAGTAGTTTTACATCTTTTAGCCTGTAAGATTTTGTCGTGTCATATAGGTTCATTTATCATTTCGTATAATATGGTGGGGAACATATATAAAAGTATATTTATATAATGTGTGATATAATTTTTCCCAAGTTTTTTACTGGGAAGAATGTGCTTAAGATTAAATTTCTCACGAAGACTTTTTTGAATAAGGAGATTTACGACGAATAATAAGGATATATCACATCATTTTAAATAAGGAGTTATCATATCATATGCGATGTTTAAATAATCCTGTTTTGTTTATTGTTTTAAGTTGCAGGTGCTGTTACCTCATCTTAGATCTACTTCTATAATGAATAATACTTAAGACATTGGATTGTATATAATTAAAGACTTAAGAATCATTTATTTCTTCTGGAGTTAGCCACGAAAACCTAAAGATTGGTAGGGGTTGGCTCATCACATAGCCATATTAATTAACGTCTAAGGATATATAATAGTGTGGCATTAATCATCATAAGTCTCTACAACATAAGGATTATTAGATTTAAAGTGTCGTTTAACTAAAAACACATTCCACCTCGCAACTGGAATTCGAAACAAATATAATCGTTTACAATTGTTAAGAGTTGTAATTCTACTTTAATGAATTTCAAACATGCATTTTGAGTTAACACCGGGCTCGTTACAAAATAGATGAAGTTCATAATAACGCTTTGATTTTTTTCCATATAAAGCTAGCATTATAGTACATTAACTTTTTGACACAATTCTAAGTAATTGGCTAAATTTTTGTATGAAAATTTTATATGCTAGTTGGGCATGCTCATAATCTCTATCACAGATCGGTGTGTTAGTTAAGATGTCATAGAAATGTTTCAGTTGAAAAATGTGGCTCATTTAATTTTTCTAACGAATCTAAATATAAATATGGGAAAATACTCTTTTTTAAAATAAATTTTTGTTTTTTTTTCACCTCCAAAAAATGTTTCGAAAGTTTTTAACTTGTGATCGGATGTCTTTTTAAATTGTGTACTTAAACACCGACAAAAGAGTCTAAAAAATTTAAACGAGTCAATAAATTTTAGAGCATTTATGGAGAATATAGTAAAATTTTCTATGTTAATTGGAACAATAATCATTATCTTCCCAAAATTCGGAAGTAAATTTTCAATATGAGATGTGTGTCATAATCAAAAGAGTTTTGGATAATTACAGGTACGAAGTAAGTCGCCGGAAAATTTAGATAACATGATCGGTGAGCAAATACAAGGGTATATCCGCTACCTCAATGGTAATGATCTCGTACGCGTATATCTTCCCTTTTAAATTTTTTGTTTACAAACGAGACGTGTGTTTTTATCGTAATCGGGCTCGGGATGTTCCACCATTGACATAATAGAACGTATCTTCTTTAGAATGTTTCCGATCAGATTTTGAGCACATTAAAAAATTTTTTGAATAACACTTTCCTCCGTACATATTCATGGAATATTAAATAATCTCCCGCATCGATTGCTGTATTTGTATAACTATTCTCTTCATTTCTTTCGATTATCGAATTACAATTAACATGGGAAGATGGCAATGCAGTATGAATTTCTTTTGTTTAAAAATTCGAAATCTGCAAGCACACAAAATGGGTGACAAAGCAATTTGCAAAAATTAGTAAAGGTTAGCGTTGTATTTTTAGTCAGGGAGATTTTTTTTTTAGGGCTTCATCTCATTACATAGCGTTTTGTGAGAGGATAAAGTTTCCTCTCAGGAAATCTACTTAAACATTTCTGACGGTAATAGTAAATTCCGTTCTTTTGGAGCATGAAATATCAGAATTTTTGATGAGAAAAAAGTTTTCTTGAAAGTAAAGTAAAAATTGATGACTCTGTATCACGTGTTCTGTTTTCTAGTGTATAAAGAAAAACTTTTATTTTCCTCTCAGCATATGCTTTACTTTTAAATTATTTATTTTTTCAAATTTGTCCACTTTAGATACTGTCATTGGAAAATTTATATCAATCCTTTTAAGATATTTTAAGTACTTTTGATATTTAGAAGATCGGTGTTGTACTTTTAGCTGATGGATGCAATTTATCTAGAATGCAATAAAGAAAACATTTATTATCATAGCATTTTAAGTTGAGTCGCTTTCTTATTTTTAACTTAGACGGTAGGGAAACATTACAGCGGTCACCTGTGGGTGTTACGATAGTTACCTATTTGTGTATACCTACATCAGAAATAATTTTCATTTGCCAACCACTAGCCTCTCGAATAAAATTATCGATGACATTGAAATTTTGAAAAAGCAAAATCAATAGGTGGTAGTATTTGAAATGAGATAGAATTTTTCCTTTATTGCTTCAAAAATAGTAGGTACTTATGATTTATTCTCCTTGTTTATTTCTTTGGTAAGTAATATACTTAAAGAAGTGATTAAGCGAATATACGTACACTTAATGCATCGGAATTTAAAGTATTATAAAACAATCGCATAGATTCACAAAGAAGAGTATTAGGACCTATTTAATCAATCACTGCGCGATATTTTCTTGTAAATTCGCGAAAATAAGATGTATGTTCTTGAAAACTATTCATATTGAAATCTAGATAAGAGAATGCGACGTTTTAACAATTTTTTTTTTTTTTCCTTCTCTAATGCTAAATGCTTCTCATAATATTTTCTTGACATGCAAGCGAACAATTTTAACTCTAGCATATTTTCGAAAATTAATCATATTCCAATCTAGATGAGAGAATGCGACATTTTAACAATTTTTTTTTTTCTTCTCTAATGCTAAATGCTTTATAAAAACTATCATAACAAGTCAGCGAAAAATGTTAATTCTAGCACACACACTCAAAATTTTTCAAAGCATGTAAGCAAAAAATATTAATTCAATACTCATACACACATACATAATATGTGACAAAACTAAATATCTACAATGAATCACAAAAGAATTAAATAAATATAAAATCAGTCAACATCTGTCGAAAGATTTAAAAAAGCTTCATACAATGCAGAAATAATTCTAATCTTAAGTTCACACTCTAACCAAGAAAGCTCTTTACAAGAAGAAAAAAAAATAATAAAAACTTACCATTATCCATGGTCACGTTGAAATTGGGGCTGCGACAAATATCGAAACAGCGGAGAAAAACAGACTTGTTCGTAGTCTCAGATCGGAATGTGTGTGTATGTGTTAGTGTTACTTCTTTTTATATAAAACAATTCACAGGTCTTTATAACTAGCTATGTTATTTTGAGTGTTTTTACCTCCGTCCTTCCGCTAAGATTCCCCCCTACAGTGCTTTTGTTCATCTAGCTATTTCAAGCTATTCTTATCTTTCCTACCACAAACCCTTCTCTGCTTAAGCCAGTGCTTCTCAAACTTTCAATACTGGCGCCCCCTTTTCAATCACAATTTTTATCGCACCCTTCTTATACATTAATAATGCACTAAATGCAATAATAATGCACTTTGACGCTAAAGCTACAATACGAGATCTTAATTATAAACCATACAAATTAATAACATAAGTATTAAATTTTGAATACTACTTTTAAGGAAAAAAATTAATTAATTAAGTAATATGATAATTATTACGTTATTTTTCCTTTCTCTGATTTTTAAATTGAACATATTGTAAAATGCGGTGACTGCTTAGAAGACAAAATTTGGAGATATCTGCTAAATATAGAAAAATTACTCAGAGGGTCAATTTCTAATCATAAGCATTCCTTATAAAAACTTTGCTTTGCAAGACAAGCCCATGGAAGTCGCTAATACTTATTAAACTTGTTCTTAATTTAGTATTAATTAATTAGTTATAAAATACACTGATACATTAAAAAGTATACCGGCCGAAGTACGCGCTCTTTGCATGAGTTCGTTTAAAGAAAATAAAACATTCTTGCCAAACATTAAAGCCAAGTGCGCGACAATGTTTACAAAAATGTAAAATGTTTTTTTAAATGCTTGCTCAAATTATAATTAGTTTTAAGCGAATTTTAATTTTAATCCTCACAGAATTAGCATTTATAGTTGATGTTAAATAATGAACAACAATATAAAATTCCGATGAAGAATAATTGTATTATTTTTAATATTTTTAAAGCAAAAGACTTCAACATGTTTTAACCTGGGAGCAGGCGCGCACTCGATACGATCTAGCAGGGTTATTGAGTCACCCAAATCCTTTTTTTATAATTATTTTATTGTACACGATACAAATCGTTATTCCAGTGAATAATTTAACTAAGAGAAAGTTACTTACCTACTTTCAAGGACTCTTCAATTTTTCTTTGGTGACAAATAAACAGTTCTGCCAGAATCAACAATTTCGTGATCTGTGTGTCCCGCGCGACCACTTCCGGGTAAAAGTGTATTCATTATGATAATATGTATGTTACTGCTAAAAACAATTGTTATGCTTTATGTTTGAAAATACTCCTCTTGGTCTCAGTCTTCGCATAGTAATCCATCAAAGAGTGTGTGTGCGTGCTTTCCGTGGTTTTCCAAATATCATAAAACTGTTTTACGAAAAAAAAAAGCGCAATAGAGAAATACATTACTTACAACTTCCTTAAATGAGAAATAAACACATAAGAGATGGGATATAACTAACTCTACTAATAACTTAGAAGGTCAAACAAATTGCAGCTATAATGTGCAGTATTTCAAAAATAATGACAGTGATGAATTTTTTATGTTCCTGAATTTTTCGATTCTGGATCTGGGATCTGTTTTTCTCTGATAGTGTAGAATGTTATTTTTAAAAAAAAGAAAACGTAATAAAAACTCTCTCATCATGGGATTACAGCAAATTAAATAAAATATTTTTTATTTGGTTATAGAATCAAAGATAGCTAATTAAGTATTGAAGAAGTTTTTGATGACTTGATATCGCCTATAACAGGGGTGGCGAACCTTTTTGGGTCAACGTGCCATTTTTTCTAAAAAAACGTTTAATGAGTTATAGGCGTGCCATCAAATAATTTTGACTTGTGATTATTGAACAACTAATAAAACTAAATACGAACAAATCAAAATTCTTTATTTAATACGAAAAAATATATTTTGCGCTGTATAGTAGTAAATGTTTTAGTTATACTTGAAATTTAAATTAAAATAACATTAGTGTGATTTCTGCTATTGTAGATTAGATGACAAATAACTTATATCAGGATTATAAATGTTACTTTTAGTAGAATGCTTGCTGAATTAGAGTCGTCTGTTAAACGGTTTCTAAGCGAGTCTTTGATGTTATTTATCTCTGAAAATAATGACTCGCAGGCATAGGTAGATGAAAATATGGTTAAAAATAGCATACGCCAACTTCTTCAAACAATGCGTCTGGAATCGAATTCCATGTTTCCAAAATTTCGTTACTGGTATTTTTACTTATATTGCTTGTCAATCTTTCTGCTTCAATCAATTCCAACTTTTTCCTTGTTTCAATAAACTTTTGAATCCATATTGAACTAGACTGAAATCAATCAGTTGCATTTCAAGTTCTTCAATTTCCAACCAATCGAATTGAGACAAGTTCAGTTTATCAAACGAAATCACATCAGGGTACATAATAAATTTGAACGTTTCCGATAATTCCTTGAACTGAGAAAATCTCGCTGAAAATTCTTTGATTAAAGAATCCATTATGGAAATAAAGTCATCAATAACTTTTTCTTCGTTTCGTTTCTCTTGGGCATCTAAATCTGTGATATTTTTTCAAGTTTGGGAAGTACTTGTAGTTTTTTGTAATATCGTTTCTGAAAACATATAGTTTAGCTTCAAAAGCGGATCCATCATGACGATAACTGTTTTATGCGGGCCTTGAAGCTTTATGTTCAATTTGTTGAAATATTGGCATATGTCTGTAAAAACATCAATTATAAAAGCCACATAATATCCATCAACTGTGGGTATTGTTCAATTTTGCTCTCATTTTGTAGAAACAGTCTGATTTCTTCCAAGCAATCAACAAATCTTTGAAGTACGTTCCCGCGGCTCAACCAGCAAACATTGTTATACATTATTAAGCCATTATACACCGAATTGACTTCATTCAACAAAGCATCAAATCTTTCGTTTATTTAAAGCCTGTGACGATATGAGGTTGACTATTTTTGTGAATAAAGTTATTACATTATCAAGAAATCTTGAACCACTCTTTGCACATAAGGCTTGTTGGTGAATAATTCAGTGGTATTCAAGAATTGAGTGTCCTACGTCTGTTTTAAATAAAGAAATTAAGCCATTTTTGCCTACCATATTTGGAGCACCATCAGTGGTTACTAAACAATTTTTCAAATCAATTTCCTTCTCAGCAAACGAATTTCTTACTGCCGTACAAATATCTGTGCCCTTTGTAGTTGTTAACAACGATGTTATCGCAATTAATTCTTCCTTAATGATGTTTTCTACACAATATCGAGCAAAGACAGCTAAACGTGCCGATTTAGTAGTGTCAATACTTTCGTCAAGACATAGCGATATAAAAGGAGCGGAGTTAATGTCATTTTTTGTTGATCTGTAACATTTTCTGCCAGTTTCAAGATTCTATCTTTTATTGTGTTTCTAGATAGAGGAACATCTTTGATGCGCTGAATTATCTTATCTTTATTATCAAAATCATCAAAAAGTGAGGGCGCACATGCCAACCAAGCTTCCTTCAAAACTCTCCCTCTTAAAAAAGGTTTACCATGCCGAGCAATGGCATTTGCAGCTGAGTAACTTGCCGCACTTGTGTGACAATTTTTGCTTACATATTTAAATATAGACGTCGACTGTTTATTTCTGTCTTTTATTGCACTTGCAATTAATTCTTTTGCTCTGGTTCGCTTTTTCACAAAGGATTTGTGATTTGTTTCAAAATGCCGTTTTACAGACGATGTTCTGCATACCACTGTTCCAGAACATAAACACACACCGCTTTGTCACCTTTATTGATCATGCCATATTTATCAGCCCACCAAGTTTGAAATTCTCTGCTATACTTACTATCTTGCACTTTTTTTTTTGTTGAACTAGCCATATTAAATACCAGTTAAAAATCGTAAATTTAACACAAAACTTTAAATGTACAGATGTGTCGATGAAATTAACTATTATATGTGCTCTCGCTTGATTCCCCCGCCCCCGCCAAAAACACCCTTTTTACTGACTGCGCACGACTGCGGGCTCATTGGCAGATTTATTTGTTTTTAAGAAATTGAGTGCTTGAAGGAGATTTCTGTAGTGTCTGATCTTTCGCTTTTGTCTCAGATCATTAAAATTTTTAAAAAATAAAGCAGTGAGAGCTATTTTACCAATTAGACTTACAAGACAAGAATTAGATCACATTAATAAATTGGATGTATACAAGCTGAACTATTAATGTAAACGTTAGAATATGTTTTTAAACAACTTGAATATATTTAGAAATAGTTACGTACACACACTATGCGTAGATAAACTTTGCATCATTAGCAATTTATAATATACGAAGTATTTACGCAAGACATAACAAACGAGTCTGCTCCCTCACTTGTCGGCATCGCTACGGATCACTCACGTGTGTTCATAATACTTAATAGTAAACTTAATTATTTTAAGCTAAAATGCAAATCGTTTTTGATCGATGGCGTGTCCAAAATATTCTGTCGCGTGCCATCATTGGCACGCGTGCCATTGGTTCGCCATCCCTGGCCTATAACTTACATCAGAGTAAAAGTGCATTTTTTATTCTCTGAAAGTATTTTGTTTTTAATTCATTCCAGTAAATTAATTATTTTTTAAATCTTTTATTTTCGATATGCTCGCGCCCCCTCGTAAGGTTATCGCGCCCCCAGGGGGCGCGCGCCCCACAGTTTGAGAAACACTGGCTTAAGCAAAACCCTCTCATAATGAATCTTTTCGAGGCGTGTATATTTTTATTTTAAGATCAATTTCTTATGCATCCAAATCTATAGAAAAAAGATGTTTAAAAAGAATAAATAAAAAAAATGATCATACACTGACACATATATTTTAAGAAATATTTTTATTTCATTACTTTTTTAAAAACAAGAGATACAGTATTAGATTCATAACATGAAAAAAGCACAGCTCAGTAGAACACTCACTCCGTTCCGAAACTACTACGAACGACTCAGTTTTTTCCACTGTTAGGATATTTGTCGCAGCCCCAGTTTCAACATGACCACGGGATAACGGTAAGTTTTTTTTTTTTTTTATTGTTATTATTATTTTCATCTTTTAAGGAACTTTCTTGATTAAAGTGGGAATTTTAGATTAGAAAATTTTCCTGTATTGTGTTTGAAACTTTTTTTAAATCCTTCAACAGATGTTGAAAGATTTTATATTTAATTATTTTGTGATTCATTGTAGATATCTAGTTATGTCAAATATTATGTGTGTATGCTGGAATTAAAGTTTTTCACTCACATGTTATAAAAATATTTTTAACGCATTTAGTATTAATAAAGGAAAAAAAAATGTTAAAACGTCGCAATTTCTTATCTAGATTTCAAAATGAATAATTTCCAAAAATATACACCTTATTTTCGAGAATTCACAAGAAAATATCGCGCAGCGATTGATAACATAGGTCATCATACTCTTTTTTGCGAATCTATGAGATTGTTTTATAATAGTTTAAACTCCGATGTATTAAGCCTACGTATTCGCCTAATCATTTGTTTAAGTAGATTACTTTATAATATTTTAAATTCCGATGTATTAAGTCTACGTATTCGCTTAATCATTTGTTTAAGTACAGTACTTACCAAAAGAAACGAACATGATGAAGAAATCTTTATTTCCTTCTATTTTTGAAGCAATAAAGTAAAAATTCTATCTCATTTCAAAGACTACCACCCATTGATTTTGCTTTTTCAAAAAATTTAAATGTTATCGGTAATTTTATTCAAGAGGCTAGTAGTTGGCAAATGAAAATTATTTCTGATGTAGGTATACACAAATAGGTAACTACCGTAAAACCCACAGGCGAACGCTGGAATGTTTCCCTACCCTCTAAGTTAAAAAGTAAGAAAGCGACTCTCAACTTAAAATGTTATGATAACAAATGTTTTCTTTATTGCATTCTAGATAAATTGCATCCATCACCTAAAAGTACAACATTGATCTTCTAAATACCAAAAGTACTTAAAATATCTTAAAAGGATGGATATAAAATTTCCAATGACAGTATCTAAAGTGGACAAATATTAAAAATAAATAATTTAAATATTAAAGCATATGATGAGAGGAAAATGAAGTTTTTTCTTTACACACTAGAAAACAGAACACATGATGCAGAGTCATCGATTTACTTTACTTTCAAAAAAACTTTTTTCTCACCAGAAATTCTGATACGTCATGCACCAAAAGAACGGAATTTACTATTACTGTCGGAAATGTTTAAGTAGATTTTCCTAAGAAGAAACTTTATCCTCTCACAAAACGCTATGTAATGAGACATAGCCCCCCAAAATCTCCTTGCCTATAAATACAACAATAACCTTCATTAATTTAGCAAAAATGCTTTATCACCCATTTTGTGTGCTGGCAGATTTCGAATCTTTAACCAAAAGAAATTCATACTGCATTGCCATCTTCCCATGTAAATTATAATTCGATAATTTAAAGAATGAAGCAGATAGTTATACAACTACAGCAACCGATGCGGGAGATTATTTAATATTCCATGAATATATGCGGATGAAAATGTTACTCAAAATTTTTCAAATCTTATCAGAAAAAATTCTAAAGGAGATACGTTCTATTATGTGAATGGTGGAACATCCCGAGACCAATTACGATAAAAACACAGGTCACATTTGTAAACAAAAATTTAAAAGGGAAGATATACGCGTACGAGATCATTACCATCGAGGTAGCGGATATATTCTTGTATTTGCTCACCAATCATGTTATCTAATTTTTCCGGCTTCTTATTTCGTACCTGTAATTATCCAAAACTCTTGCAATTATGACACACATCTCATATTGAAAATGTACTTCCAAATTTTGGTAAGATTTCGAATATTATTCCAATTAACATAGAAAAGTTTACTATATTCTCCATAGCTGCTCTAAAATTTATTGACTCGTTTAAATTTTTAGACTCTTTTGTCGGTGTTTAAGTACACAATTTAAAGATATCCGATCACGAGTTCAAAACTTTCGAAACATTTTTTGGAAGTGAAAAAAAAATTATTTTAAAAAAGACTATTTTCCCATATTTATATTTAGATTCGTTAGAAAAATTAAATGAATCTCAAACATATTTCTATAACATTAACACATCGATCTGTGGACATGCCCAACTAGCATATAAAATTTTCATACAAAAATTTAGCAAGGTGTTAATATACTATAATGAATCTGGAAGAACAGCAAAGCGTTATTACTTTTTATTTTTAACGGAGTTAACTCAAAACATGTTTTAAACTAAATTAGAATTAATCTTCTATATATATATATATATATATATATATATATATATATATATATGTTATATATAGATATATATGACGATTAATGCCAAGGTGGAACTGATTTTTAGTTTAACGATACTTTAAATCCAATAATCCTTTTGTTGTAGAGACTTATGACGATTAATGCCACACTATTATATATCCTTAGACGTTAATTAATATGGCTATGTGATGAGCCAACCCCTACCAATCGGTAATTTTTCGTGGCTAACTCCAGAAGAAATAAATGATTCTTAAGTCTTTAATTATACAATCCAATGTCTTAAGTATTATTCATTATAGAAGTAGATCTAAGATGTGTGAAAAGCACCTACGACTTAAAAAATAAATGAACAAAACCGGATTATTTAAACATCGCATGTGATATGATAACTCCTTATTTAAAAATGTATATATCCTTATAATTCGTCGTAAATCTCCTTATTCAAAAAGTCTTCGTGAAAAATTTAATCTTAAGCACATTCTTCCCAATAAAAAACTAAAGAAAAATTATATCACTTATTATTTAAATCTACAGTTTTACATTAAAGAGGGTATTGTTCTTGAAAAATATCGTAGAATATTAGCATTCAGTCAACGCCCTTGTTTAGCGGAGTACATACACTTTATAAACGAAAAAAGAAAAGAGGTAAAATACGAATTTACTCGTGTATTTTGTAAAAAATTAAAGAACTCTTTCTTCGGACATTTATTGCTTTGCCAAAGGAAAACTAATATGCATTCGAGCTTCAACTACAGAAAAAGATTGTAATAATAAATTCGCAAGTTATTTGTTGGAATATTTCGGACCCATTAACGAGGGTTTAACAATATTTAAAATGCGGAAACCAAACTTAATTCTTGATAAGCTTATTTAAGGGAGGTTTTTGTATTATAGAGCTTTCAAAATTACATAAGTGTGTGTACAAATTATGCTATCATAATTATAAAAAGTTTTACCACGATTTTAGTGAACTTCTTTACATGGACACAGACTCGCTGTATCTTTCGATTCAAAGAGCAATTCGATTCAATATTTTCAGGCATGGAAACAATTTTTGCAGATATATTCAATATTTTAGCAATTATCCCCAAAGCATTTCCTACACGATAACTCAGACCAAGGAAAATTATGTTATTTGAAAAGTGAAGCAATCGAACAGATAAGAGAATTCGCGAGGTTAAAATGTAAAATGTTTGCTTATTCTTTTTGTCCAAGCTGTAAAAAAACAGCTATTGGACAAAAACTCTACTTTAACAAAATTTTATATAGTAGGTATTTATAGAAGAATTTTGGAGGATGAATCCTTTTTAAGGCAAACCAATGTTCTATCATTGCAAAAAACGTGAACGGCATATAGTGAAACAAATAAAATCAGTTTGTCAGCATACCATGATAAAAAATACGTAGCAGATGATGGGATTCATTATCTATCGTATGGACATTTTTCAATAAATAACATGGTTGTTTAATTTCAAATGCTTTTTTTCTCAACGCTATATTTGTAACGAGTTTCATATGTTTTGGAGGAGCAATAGCATGCGTGCTCCAAATTATTCATTATTGTCTTTTATATTTTGTAATGACAACTTTTTTGCATAAAATAACTCAATACTTTGTTTAACATTCCATTGTTTTTTATTTTATACTTGTATTGTTTGCTTTGTGTATTACGTTTTCAGTGAGACATTTAGATTTTGTTCAATAGGGATTGGGCCTTCTTTGCGGTGGCTTTAAGGTCCCTCACCATTGTGTATCCTGTTTTTAATATTCGACTCACATGGCTAGAATTCTTCAGGCTGTTGAATCAGCTAGGATCTAATCTCGAGATCAAATGCTTGAAAATCTCAAGTTCTTGAAAATTCAGTTTTTGATTGGTTGAAATTCTAATTTATGCGATTATATTTTCCAAACTTGAGAACATATGCTCGAGCGGTTGTCGGAAATTCATTTTTTGAATGTGACTCATATATAATTTCTTTTTATTGTATTTCCGAACTCGAGAACCAATGCTCAAGCTTTGTCGGAAATTCATTTTTTTGAAATGTAACTGAAATACAAAACTATTTTGATTATACTTACGAAATCGAGAAGAAATGCTCGAGCGGTTGTCGGAAATTCATTTTCTTTTTGTAGGTCTTCGGGTTTGAAGACCTACAGGATGTTCCCTCCCATATTACGTTCATTTGTCATTTCGTACATGACGCGAGAACATTTTACAAGCTAAAAGTTGTAAAACTACTTCTCGGAGTAACTTTGACAACAACCATTAGAAGTATCTAATAGATCGTCCGTTTTCACAGGTAACAAATTGTATGCCAAGACTTATCCTCTGGTTATCAAGGTGAAATCCCATCTTGACAGTTAATCACTCATACTAGCGAACTATTCTTTAAACAGTTACAAGTGATCCAGAAACTAGCATACTTTCATCTCCATATTCGTAAACAATTCATTACCCTCATACTGGCGAACAATTCTTTACCTTCAGATGCGCTAATACTTCATCACCCACATACTAGTGAACAATTCTTTAACCACATATAGGGCAACAATTATATCAACAGTTACAAGTGATCAAGAAACTAGCACAATAATACTACTCACATGGGTTGTTGCACAGGGACGTCTTAAGACTTCTTCATGCCATGGGTCTCTACGCAAAAGAAGGCCCTGGACCTCTACACATATATAGGCTTGACCTATGACCCTTAAGAGTAGACATGATATAACACATACGTTGTCAAAAACTCTTATGAACAATAATCCGAGAAACAAATAAATGTGCATGACTTACAATCACACAAGCCGGCTAGACCGACTGCCACCTTTTGACTTAATGAGCAATGTTGGTATATGATGAAAGGCCTAGGCTTATACTTGGACAAGGATCATCACTTACAGCCAGTTGATATATCGTCCGAAATTCTCAGTTTTGGGAGAATACAGCAGGAAATAACATTTGAATGTTGAAATTATTTGGAAAATGATCTTATAAAGGCTTAGCGGAGACGAGGCCCCCATTGTGATAGAGGCCATGGGCCCGAGCCCAGTTGGCCTATGCCTTAAGACGCCTGTGTTTAGTTTAAAGTCGTAAATCAAATATGCTCAGGTAAGTCCATTATCTGTTCAGGGGCCTTATGAATGGGAAATTCATATATTGCTTAAATCTTTGAAATAGAAATTACCTTCAATTTAAATTTCTCAGAAATCTTATTTTCAGAAGAGGAGAAATTCGTTTGAACAAAATTCGGCTATTAAAAATTCATTTATTATTAATTGATTTTAATTATATTATTAAGAAATTTATTATTTAATAGATTTGTTTTTCAGTTCAATAAACAAGAACAGGATATTTAGGAATATCCTAGTAGAATAAAATAAAATCATTTTTCTATATATACTAATTTTTTTTAATTAATAAGTTTCTTAACTTATTTCTCTAATTTTGTTTCATTTTCTTATGAGATAATAAAGCCATTGAATTTATGTAACAATTGAGGAAAAAATAATATATTGCATCTTAATCATAATTAATCAATACTACTTCGTATACTAAAGAAAGTTTTTACATTGGTGATTAATCCGTAGCATTAATAAAATTACTTGTATTATTTTATTAATTTTATGAATTTTAACATGGAAGGATGAATGAGACACTCTCTTAAATTCTTAGGTTTATTTCAATTGTTCTAAATGCTGTGCTAATAGCATTCTGTGGAAGATATTTTGTTATAACAAATTAAGAAGTCGCCATTAAAAAAACAAACGTTTTTATGTCGTTCACATAATATATGTCAAATAACGCTTGTATAAGGGTGAATCGCAGATACATAAAGTAATATATATATATATATATATATATATATATATATATATATATATATATAAAAGCAGTCTTTCGCGCGCAGGCGCAGCTAAGTGAAAGTAGAACTGAAACTGAAAACTTTAAGAAATGCATATCATCGTCAAACTTATCTGTTAGAAAAACTACCTTTTTAATTAATTTTTTGTTTAATGTTAAATAAAATAGAGGAAAGACAAAAGTCTTGACCCCCTTGTTGTCTCCCACAAATTATGGGGCTCGGCCGCGATCGAAAAAATTTCGATTTTGAACCAAAGTCTGGACAATGAACAAAAGCGTCCGTGAAGGAGACGCTCCGCCATTTGAAACTCGTTCAACCTGTGTAGAGGTTTGAACTCAGCATGAATACTCCGCCTGTGTAGAGGCCGGATTGAAAAAAAATTTCGATTTTGATCAAAGTTTGGAACGTGAACAAAAGCCGTCCGTGGAGGAGACGCGCCGCCATTTTTCGAAAACTTCGTTCCGCCTGTGTAGAGGTTGGAACCCATCGACGAAAATTCCGCCTGTGTAGAGGTTGAACCACTTGCGAAGAGGTGTCAATTCGAACAATTTCAAGAACTATTTTTCATCTAACGATATAACCTGCGAAGAGGTGAAATCAGTGGAATCGAACTTTTTCTTCAATTATTGGATACATCGTACGTGTGCGAGCAACAAGGGAGCCAGAAAAAAAAAAAAAAAGGATCTTTCCATATTTTTTAAAATGTATAAAAACGCTCTTAAAGAGGATCTCATAAGAGTTGTTGAGGATCTAGACGGTACTGTGGAGAGTACGGACACCATAGCTAAACTAAAGACTAAAATTGAGAACAGTAGTACATTTGAAAGTGATCCAGATTTCGTTAAAACTTTAATTCAAAACTGTATAGATGAGAGGGTATCGCGAAACGAAAAGAGAGGTAACTTTAGAAAAACAGAAAATTGAACTCGCGAAACTTCAGTTAGCAAAATTAGAAAAGAAGTCGAACTTCAAAGGGCTAAAAATAAAGCATTAAATTTAAATCCTGCAGCTAAAGTCGAAGAAAAACAGTTCGAAACTAACATAGAAAATATGATAAACAGTATTAGACTTTATCTCTTCCTGTTCCCACCAGATCTGAAAACTTTAATCTGTTCTTCCAATCATTAGAACGCGCATTTTTAACCAAGAAAATAAATGACGAATATAAATCTGAAATTTTAATAAATCTTCTGGGCGAAAGAGCTCATAACGTCTTACTGTATATTAAAGAAGAGGAATTAAATGACTATGAAAAACTAAAATCTATAGTACTCAGAGAATTCCAATTAACCCCTCGCGAGTGTTTAAACTCATTTAAAAATGCTGTAAAATCATCAGGCGAGACATACATCCAATTTGCTGCAAGATCGACGGCAAACTTCCAATATATTATTGTTCGTTAAGAAAAGTTAATTCCTTTGAATCTCTATGTGATCTTATAATTTCTGATAAATTATTTGAAACTTTAAATAAGGAAACTGCAACTCATATTGGCATTCGAGAAGCAGAAGATTGGTTTAGGCCTATTGATTTAGCTAAAGAGTGCGATATTTATATTTCATCTAGAAGCGGATCACATAAAGAAATTCCTATTACTTATGGATATACCCAAGACCCCTTTAAAAATAGATCACAAAACTTTAAAACAAAAATTAAAGAGAATTATCCCCAATATCTTGAAAGAGAAAATAAAAATTGCTTTATATGCGGTGATTCATCTCATTGCGCAAGAGACTGTGAGAAGCGTTTTAAACCTAAAGAATCTAACGACCACATCCATAATAGAATGAATACTTTGAAAGTCGAGAGCGAAAAACAAAATAGCGATGAATCCTCAAATCTTCAATACGTAAGCATTTTTGTGGAAAATCAGCCCGTAACAGCCTTGATCGATTCAGGTTGCCAGATCCCAGTTTTAAATTCCTCACTAAAGTGCAAACACCTTCCGAAGAAATCATAACATTAAGTTCATGTTTTGGCGAACAGCGAATTAGAAGTTAAACCCATAAATATTTATCTTAATCAACACTCTCCCGGTCTAAGTGTTCGAACGGAAATATAACCGATGACCGAGGAAATTATTATACATCCTAGTGTATATTCTGAAATAAAGGAACTAGGCCACGCAAAGAGCGATGTTTTATTGAATGAAAGTGAAAGGTGCTCATGCTTATGCTTATCCTAATGTTGTTTCTGTTTCAAATGTGATAAAAAATATATATATATATATATATATATATATATATATATATATATATATATATATATATATATATATATATATATATATATATTAATATATATATACATATATATATATATATATATATATATATATATATATATAATATATAATTAATTGAAACCACACACGCTACAAAGATATTTAATGGTATAAAAATCAGAAACACACACACACAAAACAATTTTAAAAAATAGCTTCAAAATTTATTATTTAAACAAAAGGATTGAATTTTTGAAAAAAATGGAAAAAAAACCTTAATTTTGGCTACATAATTTAAGAAACTAAATATATTTCATTGAGAAAGCATTTGCATCTAATAGGGTAACCTTTTCAATTTTATTTGATGCAAATGTTGTCACTAATTTCAAATTGAGAGAGAAGTCAATTCCTGTAATACATCAACTCTGTAATATAAGTGGAGACCGCCTTATAACAAAAACCATTGCTAGGTTAAAAACAGGTCATTACAGAGGAATGAAGATTGATAGCGATGGTAGAACTTAGAGGAATTGTGGTAAAAGTTCAGATGCAGAGCTAACACCTGCTCATATTTTTGACTGTCCAGCTATTCTTGCT
This sequence comes from Trichonephila clavipes, assembly GCA_019973935.1. Taxonomy (NCBI): domain Eukaryota; kingdom Metazoa; phylum Arthropoda; class Arachnida; order Araneae; family Nephilidae; genus Trichonephila; species Trichonephila clavipes. The sequence goes on from BMAU01018115.1 coordinate 71,475, forward strand.
GCTCTACAAAAAATAAGGTTCCCGGTTTCGTCAACAAAAGTTATATGTGAATAATATTGAACAAATTTCCAGAACAGTCATCTGGACCCATGGTACTTTTTGATTTGGTCCCATCATGGACACGACGTCAACATCATCGAGAAATAATTAATTTTCTACAATATTAATAACTAAAAGTGATGATTACTGATAAGAGAATATTTAGTAATGAGTAGCAAAAAAGAATAACGAAACATTTCATAAACCTGCTGTCTCTCAGTCCGATAAAGCTTTTTTTCGTTCTTCCTCTTTATCTTGCACAGTAATTTCGAAACAATTTTATTCAAAAAAAAAAAGAAATTATACTAAAGAACTTGTAAATGTGTGTGTACCTGTTGCTTTTTTTCATGTACCTTTTTAGTGTACATCTCAATAAATGTTTTTAAGTCCTAAAAGATGCCCATTTCACTTAAGTAAAAATTACTTTGACATTTCACCATAAAAAAACCTAAGTTGAAATACCTAAACTTCATTCCCCCTTGTGGCAGTACCTAGCAAAAAAAATTTTTTTTAATTTCATTTGTGCTTTCATATGTGTACCAGAGAACATCTTTTCCACAGATGGCAGCTTTTAAAATTCTGAAAAAAAAAGAAAAAATTGATCCATTCCAATCTATAATAATCAGTGTTCTCTTAAAAGTAATTTAATACAGTAAATCTTTCTAATTCGAAACTGTGTAACGAATGACAGATAAAGCCAGATAAGCGTAAAGCAATTACAAGTGCTCAGAATAAAATCAAAATAGCTCCGGGCTATTTATGCCATGATTGTCATTCCTAACGAAACGTCACGTGTTTCTTCGGAAGTGTTAATGAACCAGTCTCAACGTCGCCGTCACCTGCATGGCATAATTTCTATCGGACATTATTTCATTCACGTGATGTTTCCGTAAATATTTCAAGACAAAGAAAATCACACACTCTAAACCAGCGAAACTCATCCTGAGGCCCACCGAGCCTTTTTAAGTGGCCCGGTCATGACCCATTGCTCTGAGAAATTCACTTATTTAAGAACAATGTATTAAAAATTTGGTGGAAAATTCTTTAACAAGAAATCAAATATATCGATTTTGCTTTTTTTTCTGTCGATGTCATGCAGGTGCGAATCGATACTCATTTTCTATTTGTAACGATTAAGGTTAGTGATAACAGAAAACAGTGGAGTAGCGACCATTTTGTGGGTGGAACTAATTTTTAACAATTTTTCATACCTTGCAAGCGAAAAATATTCGAATGATTTGGATCTCGACTGTTTTGTAGTGAAAAACAAACATGGATCAGTACTTGCGTTTGATTTGTCACGATAGTACTGTATTTAAAAAATACCAATAGACAGGGATCAGCAACAAAGTGTTTCTTCAGTAGCAATGTCACAGCAGTAACAAAGATATCCTATGAAGTTTGTTATATTATTGGTAATCATATGAAACTGTTTACTAATGCGAAACTTGTGAAGGAGTGTTCCTTAAATTCTTTAATTTAGTGTTAATGACAAAAATAGAAAACATATTAAATAATAATTTAAAAAAGCAAAACAGGAGTTATAATATTTTGATCAATTTTCTTCATTTTAAATTTCCAATGTTATCTTGGTCTTAAAGCATTTCTCACCCTCCCCTTAAACCTCAAGTTGGCGTGAAATAGCTAATATATGTATGCGGGCCAGGCAGAAAAAAATTGAGTACCCGTGCTCTAAACTGTTAAATTTAAAATCGCATATCTCTGTTTCCAGTATTGAAGATTTCGTTATAAATTAATTTGATTCATATGCATGGCATTCCTTAAGAACTGCACGAGAGCGACTAGTGACAGATTTTATATCTTTTGAATCACGTTCATTGAAAAATCCCTCTCCACACTCCCATAGCACCCCAAGCGTGTTAATTAATTCCGTTTAATTTTGCGACGTTTGTGAAAATTAATGGCAGTAGGAGAGTTATGAATTTCAATATTTAGTTTATTTACATCACAGCTATTAATTACAGAAAATACATTTATGTTGAAGTTACTCAAAATATTGGTTATTTTATTAGGGTTCATAATATATTTTTGTGAAGGAGGAGGTTACAACCGCATTCTCTTCGGTGTTTTCCATCGGACTTCCTCTGCCTTGACCAGGGTCTTGGGATAGAAATGGTCACCCCTTTATCCTTGAATTACATCCGGCACGTGGGTGGAGTGGAGTTTTCTCATGGTTAAAAATTGCCGTGACGACGACAGAAGACATAACCTCACAATATTTAAGGGTGCACGTGTGCATAGGAATGCGGTTATAATATCCACAAAAAGATGCCGACTTTTCAGCTGTGTGACGCGAAATCGTCCCAATCTGTGTAGCGTCATACCACTTTTATCGAAAATAAATCGTACATGTAAAATCAACATCACATTAGAGTTTTCACACAAAAAAGGTTCCAAGAGAGGATTTGGAAACACCTACTTCTGAATAATTTGCAGCTGTTCTATTACTCTACACAATGGACTGAATACGCGCGTCAGCAAACCTCACCGGACACGAACTTATGGTCATAACCACTCAACCATCGCAATCTCCTTATTTTAAAACATTAATTGTAGTCTGTCCATTGACGTTGTGTGTTAATTTGGAGAAGGGGATGGCAGCTCAGGTGTCATCCTCATTACTTCACCGTGACTCAAAATTAAGAAGTCTGTCGCTAACTGCCCTCGTGTTCTTTTTAAAGTGAGATATTTATAAACACTCATTCATTACATAATGAGTTCAATGAGTAATGATGTTTCGAGACCTTTCCCCTAAAGCTGAATATGATTATCTGAGATGTTTGTTTTGATAATAGTGTGTTTATTTTGAAGGCATATATATAAATCCTCTTTTTCATAAACTGTGTAAAAGATTTCCCCTGAAGTCGCTCACTCACCGTACTGCCTAACTAAGGTTGTGGAAGGAAACAAAGTATGACCAGAAACTTCCATAATAATAATTATTTACTATTATTCAAGCACACTACTCAACCACAAAGTTAAACCGCAAGAGAATGTCCTAGGAGTGATATAAAGAAAGCAATAAACCCTAAGTGAACAAGCGCAAGCAATCAGTTCAATTTAACCTTATCTATCTTAAACCATAAATTCCCAATCCACTAATTTAGTATAGTGGCAAACTCCGTTCTTAACTCAAGTTGTGAAAATCAATTAAATCTCACCTTCGTAACGCCGCAACAGTTTCTCCGCTCCTACTATCTTACAATTACAAATCTCTGACTTTAAATAGTCGAACTAATCTCCATATCAGGGTTTCTTCTTGAGAGGGAGGGCTGTGAATTAACGCGAATGCTAGCCCAAAGATTCAACAAGAGGATTAGTGTGAAGGTAGCGTAAAGATCCGTCACAACTGTATTCTTATAATTTATTAAATTCAATATCTGATTACAGTTATAGAACGGATTATTGAACATAAAGAATTATTTTAAGAGAAAAACTGACACATGTGTATGTGTGTGAACACACAATAAATTATCTTAATCTCCGAATTTAATTATTATTGTGGAAGTTTGCGACTTCATTTGTCAATACACTTTGCATACGTTATTCTCCGAATTTTTATTTTATGTAACGCAATTATTTTATTGAAACATATATTATTCACCTAATAGTACATCTCAACGGACGGTATATTACAATAATTTGTAGGCCATTGAAGCGAAATACTTGAGTTTGAAAACTCATGATAGGTGTTGTTTCTATCGAACCGTAGGTTCAAGTCTTGTTGCTAATCAAGACAAGTCGTGCAGAATGGCTAATGTATGTTAAATAAGTCGAGGCTCAAAGTCCTTTAAGTGGGCGGAGTGTGGAAGTTTGGTGATATTGAAATGTTACCTCAAGTGGCTCTGGAAATTGTTTGAAAACTATGAGGATATCAATAAGCAATTAATGAAATAATTTTCAGATGTTGTTTACAGATAACACACACACACACACACAAAAATAAATATGTTCTGTACGTTTTTATCATTATATTCAAATAGTCATACGTTTGACATTTGAATACATATATAGGTTTTGTAAAAGTAAAGAATTAAGCCTATAAAATAGGTTTTGATATATAAGACCTTTATCCTGTTAAGAAATATAAATATATCTAACTTGAAGGAGCACAGTTCTTTATATAAATACTGTCTCAAATGAATCCAGAAACCTTCTGTAAACTTGAAAATTCGATTCTTGATTCCACTACAATCCAGGCGAATGCCCATTAAATCTGTCGATACTCAAAATATTTACTTGTGTATGGTGTGGAAGTTAGGAGAGAGGGGTGCTAGAGCTCAGGGGTGTAGTCTTTGTTACTTGACTGTGGTTCAAAATTATAAGGACCATTGTAGCGGGTCTATCCACGTTCCTTTAAAAATTAATCCTCTTAGTAAATATTGGGTCTTTAAAAATTATTATATTATATAAAGCTTCCTCCACACACACACAGAAGATGGGAACATGCAAAAGGTGAAACTTTCAGATTAAAAAGAGAGATAGGTTAGACTGCTATCGACAAGCTGTGATTAATTAAACTTGAAGTGAGACATGGTTATTTAGTATCTGTGATTATTGTTAATATTAACGCTGATGATCTGTCAACTAGAAGACTAGATTAGGTAGCTAAGAAGTTGAAACTATTGACTAGACGTAAGTGATCTAATTATTTAAAGTATTTTCATATCTCGCATACCTTGTTAATTGCTTTCCACATTTGATATTTGGGTGCATCTCTTAAATTGGGTTAGTTGAATTTGTGTTGTTGTTGGTACTGAGAATAAATTGAATTATTTTGAATATGGTTAGTCGTCCTTCCGTTTCTCCCATACCCTTAGACGCGTCGGGCAGACATTTACACCATCTCTAATAACCCTCGTATTGCTTTTAAACTGTGATGTTGATAAAATAATCAATCTTGATCATTTGATCCATTTAACTAATTAAGTTGGAAAACAGTGGTGCACGATATTTACTCGAATCTAGGGTGCACAATTTTTCCAATGTTAATTCTACTGAAAATCAGGTGCGGCTCAAAATCGAAGGGCAAACATTTGTTGGATGGGGGAAATCGAGCTTCCACCCCTTTCAAAAGGAAAAATACTCCATTGACTTATCCTATTCCGCAGTTTATCTTTAGTCTTAACATCGTTGTCTGCTCGTATTTAGGAAATATTTTTGTATACGCCTTCTTTTAATCACCTAAACAAAACAGATATCGGTAATAGTATCAAGACGAGTTGATTATGACGCAAATATGAAAATGGAACATTTTATTTGCAGAAAAAAAGGAAACAGAGCAGTGACCACTGAAAATTTGACACGGATGAAACAAATACACATCGATGGCGTAAGCAAAATGATATCATTTTTCCTTGTAAAGGTTCAACAGTCTTAATACTTAAATATGATTTTATAACGCGTTCTTTTTTTTTAAAAAAATGTTATAATAAATGCATTGGATGGTGTGGAAGACGACACCATGCGGGAAAATGGTGAAGCCAGTACCAATTCCGAAGTCAGCTGTGACATTGAGTGACGAATAATTTTCGAAACATGATACTGACGGTTACAGTAATTAAAAGCTCCTGTATGCATTCGAAAGTTTTTATACTGATAAAATAAATTTTAATTATTAGCTTATTATTTTTTTATCAAATTTTTAAAAAAATTTTCTTAAGCATCGGATATCGATAAACTTTTACATATTTTTTATATATTTTTTTCAAAAACGTGTAAAGGATTGGTGGTGCAGCTTAGAATCGATGACGACTTAGATTCGAGTAAATACTTAAGTTTGAATATTTTTGTTGCTGGGATTTTATTTGTTCTTCGTATTAATGAATATAAATGCAAGATTCGGAATACAGAAAGCCTGCTGAGGTTTGATATGGTTCTTGTCCACTTCAAACAGACCATTTCATATTCTACCAATGGAACAGCGAAACGCAATCATTTGCGCGAAACGTGAAGATTACGCAAACACGCACATTCGGTTATGAAACAATCAACGCAATTACAATATAATGCATAAAATTGAATTCTTTTGAAGTGAATTATGCATCTATCGTCATAGCAACTTAATCTAAAATCTAGCTCTTAATCATCCTTTTTAATTACCAGTTTGAAAAGAGGATAATCTTTACTACTCTACAATCCGATATCCATTCAATAACTCAACTAAATATCGAATATCGTCGGCCTAGTTACCAGAAAGCGTAACTCCACAAAGGAACTAAATTTAATAAAGGAGTGCTAGGTGCCAAGCAGCGATTGTTGTCGATTTACATGGAATTCTAGATGGCGGCCTAGCGGTAATGTCAGGAAAATAAGTGTAAAGAACTGTTTTGAAATCTATTTTAAATGAAGAATATAGGAATAGATTAAAAATAACTAATATCAAAGAATTATGAATATCAATATAATGTAATAAAATTTAAATACAATAATAATAATATATAACATTATTATTATCATACAACACAATTTAATAGTAATTATGATTTATGGTAATAATCATATAATTTTTATATAATAATAATATATGTATGTATGTATGTAATAATATATGTATGTATGTAATAATATATGTATGTATGTATAATAATATATTATGTATAATAATGATCATGTAATATAATAATAAAAATTAAAAATAACATACTAATAATTATAAATAAACAGCATTTGTAATATTTATAAAAACGTAAAATTAAAAAAAAAAAATTTCTTAATAAATAATATAAAAAAACATTTACTATATATAATAATTATTATATTATATTATATTACAAGTAAAATAATTACATAATATTTATTAAAATTAATAATGGATATCAAATTAATAAGTACTGATTACTTGCAATATTTCAAAAACTGCCGGTTTCTCGTATGAACTTCGCTTGAAGAACAAATGCAATGGAAATGGTTAAATTTTTAAAGAAATCAAATTAAAATTGTTTGAAATTATTAGGGTTACCGAGGAAAAACAGCCCATAAAAATTAACTCTAATATACGTTATCGCCATGGCAACCAGACGATAAAAATATCAAGGTAACCATATTGTAATATTATCGCCCATCTTGAACATAAACAACGACTTGGCGCGTAGCTATCCTATATCAAATTAGCACTCCCAAAAGGAGTAATGCAATCTGATTATTAGGCCGACGATATACCGTATGTGTATAATATTTTCAAATATGTTTAATAACAGAAGTATTGGATTAAACACTAAATTTATAAACATTCACTATGTTCAGTAAAACAAAAACTGCAAATGTATTCACAGAAAAACTTAATCTGGTTAATTTTTCACGATTTACTGAGAATCACGATTTACTTGTTAAAAATGAAAATTATATTTTGAATATATATATATATATATATATATATATATATATATATATATATATATATATATATATATATATATATATATATATATCATGTGTTTCATTATTTCAAAATTCTTAATAAACTAACTATAATTTCAAAAAAAAAAATCATCCCTCTTTTGGAACTCTAACAATTCTCAATATTAAATGCATTGTAAGCGTCAGTTTCACATTTACATAGCAAATTGAAAAAAGCAACAGTTTTTGTAAAACTATACTATACTATATTCAAATTTAACGCTGTGACACACTATAGATTAAAAATTTTAGACATTTTGTAAAAGAATAACATCACATTGCTTTCATTCATGGATTAAAGAGAGAGAACCCATACGCATATCAATGCTTGTGAAATTAATTCTTAAAACCAACGAACCTTAATCATCAGCGTTTCTCAAACTGTGGGACGTGCCCACCTAGAGGTTATTAATTAACTGAAAGTAAGTAAACAAAATACATTCTGACATAATAAAAAAATAAAATCATTTACGCGAGGATATAATACACTTATAAATGTATCAGTAGTGCATAATGTAATTACATGATTAATTTAGCAATACTAAGTTAAAAACAAAATTAATAATTACAAGTAAGGACTTGCCATATATAAAATTATATACAAAAATCAACAATCTTGATAATTTGTATGGTTTATAAATAATCCCTTTACAGCCGATTAAAAGTTACTCCGTTTGCTCCTCAAATCCTCCGTTTTCTACGTAGGGGCGTATACGTGATGTATTGGAGGGAGGAGGTTAGAAAAGGAATAAATAGGGAAAATTCCTCTGATACAAGCAAATCCTTTGCACACACTGTCAATGTTCCTTTATTGCATTCCAAAGTCTTCGTAATAACTTTATGGATAGCAGTGCAGAGAAAAATTGTACTTCAGCAAGACGTATATATACGTACGGGGCATTTAACGCATCGGTTGAGGGAGACGTATATATACGTCGGTGGTTCTTAAGATGCTAAAATCGTGTTGTAGCTTTAGCGCCAAAGTGCATTGTTATTTGTTTGGAGGGGGGAGCAATGAAAATTAGGATTGTATACTCGGTCACAAATATTGAAAATTTAAAAAGCACTGTATTGCATCATAAATTGTAACATCACATTATATTGTATTACAAATGTACATTTGTACTGCATAAACTCACTCATGTAGTCACAAAAGTTTTTATATAAATGAAGTTCTACAATATTTGTCTTCACAGTACTCGTGTATTTTATTTTATTTTTTTTTGTACAATATATTCCCGTCAATGATTAAAAAACTTTTAATTACGCAATATTTTCAATGAAACAAAATATAAAAATTAAAGTTTTGTGTGTTCAAGAAACAAAATTAAATTTTTTTCTATCATTAACATAGACGAAAATCGCATCTAAAAAAACACAAATAAAGCGCTGAGTCAATCGAAAACATAAATTAAACAGAGTTCTGAAAGATCTTATTGTGATTTTTAAAACTAATATATTGTAAATCTTCCATATTTAACTGAAATTTCTTTAATATTTCTGTAAAGTATAAAATACATACCTTTCTTTTCCTCGCAATTCTTCGCATTTTCAGCTTTTTCAATAGCATTGACTTCCCACGTAAACTTGAACCACCGAGAACTTTTCACATTGCAAATTCCATACACCATTTTTAAATGTTATTGCAAAGAGACATCTAGCATGGAAAGCCCAAGTCTGAAATCAAAACAATACCATATAAGCAAGTTATAAAAAACTTTGGAAACAGATTCCACAAGAAACCATATCTGTTTCATTATCAATAGTTACTAGTTATACACACAGCTTTAAAAGAGGTATTCAAGCGAACTGAATTCTCCAATGAAGAAATCGAAAGCTTACACAATATTTGCGAATATCGGTATTGAAATGCAAACACCTATAGTGTAATGTTATGTATGCATAAATAAACAATTTGAGTCTCGTTCAGCTGATAGTTTGTGCACGCAATCGAAATAAAAGGAAATATTCACTTCAAATTACCGCGCTTTGTAAGTCAATAAGAAACCCACAAATAGATTAGTGACCTTTTTTTCTCTAAGAGAATCAGTCGATACGTTGCAGGGAAATGATGAAATTAGAGGGCTTTCGTCAAATCCCTAAAACAGATAATCAATTCACGCAAGATGTTAAAAACACGTCTCTTTGATGTCTTTTCCCTGTTGTAAGGGAATTAGTTAAATCCCCGAATTGTTTAAGTGAAATGATGAAATGAAAACAATATGCCACTTTTCTGGTGCTAGGGGACTGTTAATTGAGGGATCGTAATAACTTTCGTAATGGTTAGGATCTGCTGGGACGCATCCCCTCCCGGTGCATTCTCACCCTCTCTACAGCTTTTTGGCCAATATCTCGACACCCGAGCCTCACAGTCCATTCGGACCTGGCTCATTCGATCTCTCTCTAACTGCTCTTCCAGTTTTTATAATTTCATGCTCATAGGGCTATTCCTTACATAGTTTTTAGTTGTGTGTGTGTTTTAAACTTTTTAAAATTTTTAAAATTTATTTAAATCCCCAATATCTTGGCTCCTGTTTGATTCTAGGACTTGAAAGTTGAACCAACTGCTCCACTCGTCGAGACCCATCCACTTATATACTTGACTCATGGCCGCGGTAGCCGAGTGGTATAGGTATCGGATCGTGGCTTTCCTTGTCACGAGTTCGAGCCCAGTACTACTAAAGACCCGCCGTGTAGGGCAGCGATGCACGCTAAATCTGTCGAGATCTGAAACGTCCTCCCGTTGGTGTGGTGTGCCAGTTAGGAGAGGGGGGTGCCAGCTCAGGTGTCGTCCACGTCCCTTGACCATGGTTCAAAATTACGTGGTCCGTCATCAAAAGCCCTCGTGTAGCTGAACAATGCGACGTTAATATTCAATCAATCAATCATATACTTGACTCCCTTTGAGTAGGCATGGGGAGGGCTTAAGCACTAAAATATCATACTCCTATGTTAATCCTATGGGGTCTGAAAATTTCACCCCCTAAGTATTTAAGCTTGGGACTGCATTTTTAATGGTCCGCCATATTTTCGTGTATACACAAGCTTTATGTGGAATTAGCCCTCTCTGGCCCCCCCCTTCTACAGGGCTTCCCCATTAATAACTCGAATCATATGCTGCCTTGGATGACCGCACCGTCTGGAGTCGACTGTTCTTATGAACTTTTCAAATACGTAATTTTCTCCCAATAGCCCCATTCCTTCTTCCAATGTCAAGGTTTTAAACAATTATAAAATTTTCAATTTTTTAAAATTTCCCATAACTACGGGGATTTTTGACCTGTATGGTTCTCGGAAGTACAAGGACTCGACCTCCCATTGGTCTCCCCACCCCTGGACAGCATTTTGACAATATTTTAAAATAACGTTTCTTCAATGCCATTTCCGCGATGAAAGTAAGTGATTTTATCAAACTCTGAACTGTTTCAGTGAAATGATGAAATGATCTAGTGCGGATTTGCATTGGCAAAATACTGTTCACGGGGGAGGGAGACAACAGGGAGGTTGAGTCCTTGTACTTTAAAGGCATACAGGTCAAAAAACCTCAGAGCTATGGGGAATTTAAAAATTTTTAAATTTTAATATTGTTGAAAAACGTGAAATGGGAGGAAGGAATGGGGCTATAGGGATAAATTACGTATTTGAAGAGCTCATAAGGAGAACAATCGAATCCAGCCTGTGGGGTCGATCAAGATAGCATAGGATTTGAGTTATTAATGGGGAAGCCCTGTAGTGGGAGGGAGCGCCGGAGGGGGCCAATTCCACGTAAAGCTTGTGCATACATAAAAATATGGCGGACCTTTAAAAATCAAGTCCCAAGCTTAAATACTTAGGGGGGGAGGTAAAATTTTTTCAGACCCATATGATTAACATGGGAGTATGATATTTTAGTGCTTAAGCCCTCCTCATGCCTACCCAATGGGAGTCAAGTATATGACTGGATGGGTCTCGATGAGTGGAGCAGTTGGTTCAACTTTCAAGTCCTAGAATCAAACAGGAGCCAAGATATTGGGGATTTAAAAAAATTTTAAAAATTTAAAAAAGTTTAAAACACACACACAACTAAAAACTATGTAAGGAATAGCCCTATGAGCATGAAATTATAAAAACTGGAAGAGAAGTTAGAGAGAGATCGAATGAGCCAGGTCCGAATGGACTGTGAGGCTCGGGTGTCGAGATATTGGCTAAAAAGCTGTAGAGAGTGTGGGAATGCATCGGGAGGGGATGCGTCCCAGCAGATTCTAACCATAACAAAAGTTATTACGATCCCTCAAATATCAGTCCCCTAGCACCAGAAAAGTGGCATATTGTTTTCATTTCATCCTTTCACTAAAACAGTTCGGGGATTTAACAACAGGGAAAAGACATCAAAGAGACTTTATTTTAACATCTTGCGTGAATTGATCATCTCCCTTAGAGATTTGACGAAAGCCCTATAATTTTATCGTTTCCTTGCGACAGATACAGGAAGTTAAAAATATGTGGGTCGTTCAAGTTTTATTGCTTGATATCCAATCATTTGATTGAATGATATTTTTAAGGAATCTAAAAACACTTTGAAATTACCAATTTCAATCAAAACACGTATTTTCTTATTAATTTTATTGAACAGAGATATATATCTTTCTCCTTTGGCTTTGCAAAACATACAGTGAAATACATTTAGCGCGAAAACGCTTAAGACGAAATATCGGTTTACTCAAAATAATAGAACGGTCTCGACAAACTACTATGTATTTTCATGTAAAGTATTTCTCTTAACACGTAACGAAAATAACTTAATACGAAAAGATTTCTCTTCTGAGAATGAACAAAATATGGTACTATGTACTATCGCAACAAAGCCAACGTTCAAGATAACACGCCAATTTGGAAACCCTGATTTCCCATATGTTGTACGAGCTGAATTGGCAACCATATGTTTCCGTTAATATAATTTCGCCAATATCGTTTCGATAATACGTGCCGTTTATATAACTTATATAACGCCGTATACTACGAAAGAGTATGATAACTTACGCCCTGTGAGAGTTGTTTACTTTTTTTAAAATTCTCGAAACGAACAAAGGGAAAATGTTCGTACTTTTTCAAAATTAACGCCAGTGGCGTAATGTACATTCCCGCAACCCCGCATCCGGGGGGGATAGGATTCTAGGGGCCCAAAAGCCTGACTGACATAAAGTACGAACCCATTGTAAGTTCCAGCTTGAGGCCCAACATTTAACTTTGCAGGAAGGAGGGGGGGACTTAAAATTCTACGTTACGTCACTGATTAACGCTTTTATTTTTTCGTAATCTTAGTTGTCGTTAGCAATATAAACCAAAATATTGGCAACTTTCTCGCCAATTAACTTCATTAAAGTTTCGGATTTTAAATCATTTGGCCCATTTTTGTGCTTAAATGCTCTTCCGACTTAATAAAAAAAAGATCCCCTGTTTCGTTTCTTCTTATACTCGATATCCTAGATTGGATCAATCTTTTTTATTTTTTCCCTCCAATTATTTTCACTTGTTCTCTCTTCTTTCGTTCACTCTAAGGCTGTGGTATTCTAGTGGTCAAGGTATCGGATCCTAGCAGGCATGTCATGAGTTCGAGCCCATTAACACACGCCGTGTAGGGGAGCGATGCAAGTTAAATCTGTCGACAGCTCAAACGTCCTCCCGTTGGTGTGGTAGTTAGGAGAGAGGGTACCAGCTCAGGTGTCATCATCATCACTTGAACATGGATCAAAATTAGGAGATCCGTCGCCAAAAACCCTCGTGTAGCTGAACTGTGCAACGTTAATATTCACTTACGCACTCTCGTTCACCCGCCGAAGTTAAGTGGATGTGGGCTACATGGCTTGATTGATTGGATATTAACGTCGCACTGTTCAGCTACACGAGGGCTTTTGGCGACGGACCACGTAATTTTGAACCATGGTCAAGTGACGTGGACGACTTCTGAGCTGGCACCCCTCTCCTAACGACCGCACCACACCAACGGGAGGACGTTTCAGCTCTCGACAGATTTAACGTGCATCGCTGCCCTACACGGCGGGTCTTTAGTGGTACTGGGCTCGAACCCGTGACAAAGCAAGCCACTGTCCGATACCTATACCACTCGGCTACCGCGGCCACGTGGGCTACATGGCAGTAATATTTATAGAAAGAAAATAAAACTGAACAGGATAAAGTGAAAACATGAAATGTTTACTGAAAAAAAAAAAACACGTGACTAAAAAAAGTTTCCAATTCAAAACTAAGTGACACGAGCTCGGTATCCAACTAGAGCCGAAAAAACCCAAGTAGCGGCACAGACCCGAACCCTTTAAATTCACTCTTCAGCAAAACGCGCCTAAAGAAGTTATCACTTCAGAATACACACAAACAAAGCGTATGCGAAAAAAGAAAATCATTAAAATGTAGGCTACTTTGAGATAAAAGAAAAAATTACTTAAAAAGGTTTATAGCCAGCTGGATTAGTCCTAGAAGAAAGATAAATGACATTTTCAAAGACCCGTTTATAATCAAAATGACTTTTTCTAATTATTCACTTAATCATAAAATTTTAAAATTGTTTTTTAAAAAAATATTTTAAACATCAATGCATGACAAAAATAATTCCTAACTTAAATATATCAAACAATTTACTCATACAACATATTTTCAATAATTTGAAATTAAAAAAGGGTTTCGACAAAGACGATTTTGAGGCCCTGTTCGATTTAACTTGCTATTTAACCCTACTGTTCGAATTTACAATTGTTTTGTAAATGGCTCGTAACCTTGACCATTAGAAAAACCGAGGTCATTTTCATTCTCATTCTTAAAAAGACAGTTTAGCGGAACAATCGCTGTTGCCGAAAGTTAATTGAACCTTTTTCATGTGATGGGATGTGGAAATCAGGAGAGTAAGGTTGGAAATTATAGAACCACTTGTTACAATTATAAAATATTTCAAGATTCTTCACTCGGAATCAATAAAACTGGTAGTTAAGTGGAGCTATCAAAAGATAATTTTCCTCACTTCCAATTATAAGCGCATTGCAGATATTTTATTAATTAGTTGTTGATAAAAGAATCTCATCCTGAATTATGGTCATTTGGCAAGTACGACAAATGATAAAAAAAACCCTTATACATCATGCCCTCTAAACTTATACATCATGCCACAAAAGACCACTAAAGTTTCGCTGGACGCACCGAATAGCCGTTTTCATTATACTTCATGACGATGCCAACAGTTTACCATAGCATTAAAACAAGACGTGGGTCACGTATGACAAACCACGCAAACGAACATTTCAAACTCTCTTTGCACTCTCCAAACTTCTATTCCACGAAAGGATTTTGATGGCCAGTTTCATTAACCCGAGAGCTGTAGTGCGAGACATAGAATCACCCCAGACTCACGAAATCTTTAATTCTGGGAAAACTGCTTATTTGTTACCCATGATCTTGACATATCCTCCTATATGACAGTCTTCGTACGAACTAAAATGTATTCGTGAAATATATACTCTTTTTTGGGGGGAGTGACAAACATTTTTTTTACTATCTTAAGGTACTAGTTTGGGCTGAGTTCTCCGCGTGACCATTTTTGCTCTGAAATATTAGGTTACATTTTTCCCGAATGACTTAGTGGTTTTGATTGCTGTGTTGTACGGCTTATAATGGTTTATATATGCAAATAAGCAGGATATAAAAAATAAATTGGTATCTGTGATCTCTATGAAAGAAGTTCAAACTGATCACGCAAGGGAGGAACCTGCTGAAATAATTCATATTAAAGTATCCTACTACGTTCGAAACCGTGATTTTCCAAAAACATATAAATGGATAATATTTATGATATTTAGTGTCACTTAAATTAGAAAATGTATATAAAATTGTTTTAAGAATAGTATTAAAATAAAAAATTATTTAAATACAATATTTTCACAAAAAATGAACATAGAATGACCCATTTTCAAAATATTCTCCTTTTGTGAATAATGCTTCTATTATAAAAATATTTTGCCTGTATATAGCTCAGACCTCTCTACAGAAGCTCAACTAGAATTTTTGAAATATATAACTTACAAGTGGGTTTATGCATATTTTACGACAACAGAGAGGAGCAATTTTATGGGAAAAAAGCCGATAATTATTTCAATTGGTGGTAACTCTAAAAATAATGTGAATTTTTCAAAAATCATAGTTGAGTCTCTGTACAGAGGTCTGAGCTATATACAGGCAAAATATAATTGTAATAGAATCATTTTTAACAAAATGAGAACATTTTGAAAAAAGATTATTTTGAGTTAATTTTTAGTCTAAATATTGTATTTAAATAATTTTTTTTGTCAAAAAGTCCTTAAAATAATTTTATACATGTATTCTAATCTAAGTGACACTAAATATTATGAAAATTATCCATTTATGCACTTTCTTCAAATCAGGGTTCCGAACGTAGTCGGATACCTTAATCACGATTGCGAAAGTAAATTTGAGGAAGAGGATGAACATGAAAAGTTTGAATTGAAAGGAAAGTTTTCACATGCTACCTAAAGATCTCCATCAAGAAAATATGAAGTCACAAGTGTACAACGACACACTTCGCCCTGTCAAAAAACTACAAGCAAGTAAAATTTCAGCATACTATTTGTAGATCATCCAAGGATAATAAAACTACAATTACTTGAACAATATATGACACTTTTACCAACAAATAACATTTTTGTAATTTTCGCGAAACGTGGATGTGATTAGTGTTCTTTGTTAAAGTCACGCACATTCGAAACTTCTTGGTTCAGTTTGACTGATATGTTCTCAAATTAACAAAGAAAAATTGAATAGTCCTTAAAAGTAGGTAAGCATACTTTCTCCTAGTTAAATTATTCACTGGAATTACAATTTTTTATCGTGTACAATAAAAATAATTATATTAAAAGGATAGGGAGAAAGTCATCCCGCGAGACCATAAAGGTTAGTATTGAGTACGCGCCTGCTACCGGGTTAAAAGTATTGCAGCTAACTACTCCGTGTGAAGAATCTTAAGAAAAATTACTGCTCAAATCCCGTTTTTCCGGTACGCTGTAACTTGTTGGTAAGAATCATAAATTCTATACTTTATATCAATATACCACATTGAGGGATTTTTTAACCCATTGAATTGAACTGGGTTTCAAAATGTTCATACTTCTGTTTGTTTTTTAGCATCACATTCAGAAGCAACACGAGGGGGAGATATAGATGACAAATTTCTTAACATTAAACCATGATCATGTTAAAAAGATGAAACCTGAGGTGGTATCCAAATGCCCAAGCAACCCCAACACGAAGAATTTGATCCACTACAGATTGAAAGCACGAAAATTCTTTAGTAAAGGGTGTTTTTTTAGAGGTATAGAACTTTAAATTGCAATAAAACAACGATGTATTATTCGATTGACATGATTTTTTTTATTCGAAAGATAATCTTGTGGCATTACATTTTAAATATGATTTCTGGCATAGGACTGCGACGGCTGGCTCGGATGTAGTCCAATCTGGACGTCCAATTTTCGATGACTTTTTCCAACATTTGTGGCCGTATATCGGCAATAACACGGCGAATGTTGTCTTCCAAATGGTCAAGCGTTTGTGGCTTATCCGCATAGACCAATGACTTTACATAGCCCCACAGAAAATAGTCTAGCGGTGTTAAATCACAAGATCTTGGAGGCCAATTCACAGGTCCAAAACGTGACATTAGGCGGTCACCAAACGTGTCTTTCAATAAATCGATTGTGGCACGAGCTGTGTGACATGTTGCGCCGTCTTGTTGGAACCACAGCTCCTGGACATCATGATTGTTCAATTCAGGAATGAAAAAGTTAGTAATCATGGCTCTATACCGATCACTATTGACTGTAACGTTGTGGCCTTCATCGTTTTTGAAGAAGTACGGACCAATGATTCCACCAGCCCATAAAGCGCACCAAACAGTCAGTTTTTCTGGATGTAACGATGTTTCGACATACACTTGTCGATTAGCTTCACTCCAAATGCGGCAGTTTTGTTTGTTGACGTATCCATTCAACCAGAAGTGCGCTTCATCGCTAAACAAAATTCGCTTATAAAAATCGGGAACAACGGCCATCTCGTTTTGGGCCCATTCGACGAATATACGCCTTGCTTGATGATCGTTTTGATGAATTGCCAAACCAAACTGAGAATAAATCACTTGACAGCTGTTAAATCGGTCGCCATCTTGGAAAGTAATGCCAACTTAAACTTCTATACCTGGAAAAAAAACACTATTATCAGAACTCAAACCCACGACTTGATAGAAATAACACCGAGCGAGATTTTATGACTGTCCATTTGGTTAATATATTACGCAAAATGTCCCAAAATCAAATATATAAACCCTTTAAATGTGCTTATGACGTGCACGCCGTTTGTCCTTTTTTCGGGTGTGACTTCATAAAAAATTGCTAATGTCAGAATAAACTTTGATTAAAGAAATTTTATTCTTCGGCTGTACAGGAAGACTGAGAAGATAAGCAAGTACAAAGTGAGTTTAGAAAGGAATTTTAACGAGATTCACCAATTAGATTCAGAATTATTCGTATGCGAGGTAAGTTTGAGGAAAAAGGAACTTGTAAGGGTCCAAAGGAAAACCAAGATAATCCATCAGCCTTAGAGAAAGGGGTATCGATTAGAAAACTGTTCAGAAAGCGGCTCGTGAGACAAGAGTACCGTAATCGAGCGTCTATTACATTTTGAAGCGGACCCAATATGTCTGTGGAAATATTCCTATTTATATTCCTGGATTAGTTTACAGCAAGGGTCGGCCACCTATGGCACGCTTGTCACATGTGGTACGCGATAACATTCACAGTGTGGCACTCTGCACTACTCTACACAGTGGATGGAAGTTCATAAATTTATAATGGACCTTATTTAACAAACATCTTCTAAATTATGGACATTAATGGAATTACGAAAAATTCTGAAAAAGATAACTTTAAAAGGTAAATTTGCAGCTATTTTGTAAATTACTGAATGCCATTGCTGGAGAAATTTAATTGTTTGAAGACAGAAAATTGCATATGTGTAGTATGCGATCTGCTTTTGTTTCTACATATCTAACTGTAAGTAAAAAATCTTTCCTCATATGAAAAATATTTCGAGCCCGCAAAGAAATTGTTTAACAACTGAATGCTCTGAATCACTCGTGTCAAATTGAAAGTTACAGATTATAACCCTGATGTTAAGATATAAAAGCAGAGTGTTGAAAAAATTAGGTACGCATTCAAGTCTTTAAATTTTTATTTAACTGTAATGAAAAGTAATACTTATATTTTATATTGTCTATTTCTTATTATAATAAACATGATGAAAAGCACATAATATTTATAAAAATCAATTTTTTTTAAAGAAATAGGTTTATATTTTATGCTGTTTGTTTAAGTGTTAAGAAATATTTTTAAAGTATCCGACTACGTTCAGAACCGTGATTTTAAAAAAGCGTATAAATGGATAATTTTCATGATATTTAGTGTCACTTAGATTAGAATACATGTATAAAATTCTTTTAAGGACACTTTGACAAAAAGAATTATTCAAATACAATATTTTGGCAAAAAATTAACTTAGAATAACCTTTTTTCAAAATGTTCTCCTTTTATAAAAAATGATTTTAAAATAATAATATTTTGCTTATATAAAGTAAAGACTTCTCCAGAGAGTCTGAACTATTTTTTCAAAAAAAATTCACATTATTTTCAGAGTTACAACCAATTGAAATAATTTTCGGCATTTTTTTCTTAAAATTTCTTCCCTCTGTTGTCGTAAAACATGGATAAATCCACTTCTAAGTTATATATTTCAAAAATTCTAGTTGAGCCTCTGTACAGAGGTCTGAGCTGCATACAGGCAAAATATTATTATAATTGACGCATTTTCACAATAGGATAATATTTTGAAAATTGGTCATTTTATGTTTATTTTTTCTCAAAATATTATATTTAATAATTTGTTTTGTCATAATATTTTTAAAACAATTTTATATACATTTTCTAATCTAAGTGACACTAAATATCATAAATATTATCAATTTATATGCTTTTGCAAAATCACGGTTTCAAACGTAGTCGGATACCTTAAAGGATGCAAAATTAACAAATAATAAAACTGTATAATCTATATTATTGACCTCTATTTTCTCTATCTCTGTATGAATTATCACGGGAATCGAATTGTTTCAAAAATGCCCATACGTGTGGCACTCTGAATCATATTGTTATATTGATTTGGCATGCCACAGCTAAAAGGTTGCCGACACCTGATTTATAACATTAAACAATAAGCTTTTTTATGTTTAGTTCAACTTAAAGAACACAGCACTGTCGAAGGATACATTAAGTTGTAGAAAAACTGTAAAGCGCTAAACCCTCCTTGATATTTTTAGTCAAACTAAAATAAAAACATCAATAAAAAGTCAAATCAATGAAGAGGTGAAATATTTAAAGCGTTATTATCAGTGTTACATAAGTTATTTAGCCAGAAAATTCAATCTTCGTACTGATATTTCTAATTTTGTTCAATGAAATACGACTTCAACAGAAAATCTAGATAGTTTAAGACCCACAAACTATTTTTCAACCTATACTGTCACTTTCATTTCCTATAAAAACTAATATTCGAATTAAAATTTTAGATTTTCCTATTGAGATAGTTTTAATATTATCGCAATGGCTTTTAAAGAAAATATCCATATTACCGAACAAAACAATTTATCTCTTTAAACCACATTCTATGTTTTTGGGCACCTACTTTTTTACTTTCACTTTTAAATGAATCAAGCACGCACAACTTACCTCAGAGAAAGCGTTCTTCTGCAACGAGAGTGATCGCCGCGTCTCGGAAGTGGTTTGGCGAGTATCCGACTCGGCTGGAGAACGCGAAAGAAAGTGGTCCAAAATCTTTTTTACTCACGAATTATACAGGCCGACCGACTTTCCGAACAAGGATGGATGGGAATAATTTCGAACGGTATTGGAAACTTACGAGCCAGTTTGAAAGCGGTTTATTCGAAATTAGAGAACTCCTTTGTTGTGAGAAACGATCAAAAAAGAAACTTCAAAGAAATGAGAGATTGAATGAATGCTAGAAAATCAAGACACACTATAAATAATCAAAAAAGAAACAAAAAAGCTCTGCATTTTTTTAATAAAAAAAACGTCGCTAGTTTGTAGCTATTGCATTAAGTGATTGGCATGTTAAGTTCAAATTTCTTACTTATAAGTCACAAACACTACTTTAATTTTGAGGAAAGGACTAATGCTGATCATAAACGAGTTTTTCACAAGTTTTTTGCCATATAGCAGCACATTTTAAACTTTCGATCATCACGCCCCCTTTATGCATCAGCTTAACGTCACGGACCCTCATAATTTTTAACAACCTACCGACTCCCAACACATGGTTGAGTGATTTAAAGTTTACCCAATAATTCTAAGAGTGCCCTGCTATTTATACAGACTTTTTTAACACTCATTTTGTTTTCCTTTAAGAAAATAGTGAACGTCTAATTAAATATATTTATAAAAATATTATAAATTCTAATTTAAAATAAATAAATAATGTAGGCGCAATACCATTAGGAAATCAAGATGGATGTAATTGTTATTGTATTCTCACGGTATGTGAATTCAGTTCTTACTCTTTGCACATGTGTTTCTAATATATGTTTTTTGAAAATATTACAGTTCAGGAATGGCTATGCAGTTGCAAACAATAAAAAGATACTGAATTAATATTTTTTGAAATACATGTTCTAGTAAATATTTTTTATTGAAGAAAATTTAAGGATCTAGTCTATAATGGCGCATCTTTAAATTTTCCTACTAGTTTTTTCAGTCTGTAGAAGATGGAAATCTTAACATTAGATAAAAGACTTTCGAGGACCTCCGGGGGTCCGTGAAACACAGTTTAACAGCCGCTGTCATATAGAGTTCCTTTGAATCTATAATAACAATGAAAGAACTGTTTGTAGTATTCAATTTTCTAAAAGAAATATATGAAACTGAGAAAAAACTGAAATAAAAATGTGTGTGTAATGTACATAACAAACTGGCTCGACCAACTTCTGCCTTTCAACTGAATGAGTACAGTCGAACCTGTTTCTGTGAAATCTTTTTTTTATGCGATTTCTTTTTGTGCGATACTTTTTTTATGCGGGGTATGAATTTCAATTGCTTCGGCGCCACTGTAATGTTTTCTATCTATTTACTAGTGACGTAACGGAGAATGTTAGGGCCTCCCTCCCCTGAAAGTCAGGTTTCGCCTTTTATATTTTATAAATTGGGTAAATACGTATTTAGCGTTAGTCAAGCCTTGGGGGCTCCTACAGTCCTGCCCTCCCCCAAGACAGTACTCAATGGCTTTGGCTCCACTGTAATGTTTTCTATCTATTTACCAGTGGTGTAACGGAGAATGTTAGGACCCCCTGAAAGTCAGGTTTTGCCTTTAATATTTTATAAATTGGGTAAATACGTATTTAGCTTAAGTTAGACCTTGGGCCTCTAGAGTCCTGCCCCCCGTGATGCGGGGGTGTACGTTACGCCACTGAAATGTAGACACTTCAAGACACTGTTCATTTGTTATAAGCAGTCTCCCGACAATGCGCATTCAGTTGCTTTCTCTCAATGCACCAGCAGCCCGCGCTTGATTGGAGATGAAACTTTCAATGACAGTGACATTATCAATAATTTGATAAATTATGAAGACGGACAAGAAGCCAGATAAGAGCTGATAAAAATATGCAGGGATCCAGCTTTCCAATAAATTGCAAAAAACATTTTCTTAAAATAGATACCAGTTTTAAGAAAGGAGTATAAAATTCCAAAAAGGGCTTCAATCATGTATATCTGGTTATAGTGACATTTACAAGCAACTGCCCACCCGCGCGTCCTTCGTCATAAAAACGTATCTCTTACTTTATGTTGCCAAAAAATAAATCAATTGAAATATTGTACTTTCAAGTGACGAAAGCGATTTTGAACTTATTCATTACAGGACTTTAGATTACGTTGAGTAGCGATGAATTATGTATGTGCATTTTAAAGATTTATCCATATATACAATGAGAAACTATATGCTTTTAAAATGATTCCAAGTGTAATATTTAATTATCTATTTTTTATGAAAGTACTCTTACATAAATTTCGTAAATAATTGGCATATTTTATAAATGCGGCTTTTTTTTATGCGGTCCCTATCCACAGCATAAAAAAAGTTTTTGTAGTATTTCCACGAATTAGTTATTTATATGTAAGAATTTATGAAATTTTTGAATATTTTTGTGCGATTTTTTTATGCGGTCCCTATCTACCTCACAAAATCAGGTTCAACTGTAATGATGGTGTATAGTGGCAGGCCTAGTATTAGACATGGATGAAAGTCACGAAAAAATAATGCAGTCATGCAACGGTTTCTAATTGGCATATAGTTCAAAGTTTCCAGTTTTTCGGAGAATATCTCCAGGAATTACATTTGATATTGAAAATAATTCGAATCATGATTTTATCGTGGCTAATTCGTGAATGAGATGAGGCCCTATTCAAGGCCCAGTTGGCCCATGCCGTAAGATATCCCTGGTTGTAGATGAGAAATAATCAGCATTTTTACAAAGTCTCAAAAAAGCAGCAACGTGATAGGCCAAACGCAGACAGAGGCGTAAAATACAGTTAACTACTAACTACACTTTATCCCTTCGGGGGGTACACCCAATTTCTTTCATCAGCTCTGTGAATCTCGTCCCGGAAAAGAACGATTCTTCTACTACTTTCCCTTTTATTTCATTGGTTGAAAGTTGATACTATAGAGTGTTTTTTTCCAGGTAAAGAAGTTTAAGTTGGCATTACTTTCCAAAATGGCTACCGATTTAACAGCTGTCAAGTGATTTATTCTCAGTTTGGTTTGGCAATTCATCAAAATAGACTCACGCCTGAACAACGCTTTCAAATTCGGCAATTTTGGGCCGAAAATAATGGTTATTCAAGTTTCATAAGCGAATTTTGTTTAGCGATGAAGCGCACTTCTGGTTGAATGGCTACGTCAACAAACAAAACTGCCGCATTTGGAGTGAAGCTAATCCACAAGTGTATGTCGAAACACCGTTACATCCAGAAAAACTGACTGGTGCGCTTTATGGGCTGGTGGAATTCTTCTTCAAAAACGATGGCCACAACGTTACAGTCAATGGTGATCGGTATAGAGCCATGATTAATAACTTTTTCATTCCTGAATTGAACAACCATGATATCCAGGAGCTGTGGTTCCAACAAGACGGCGCAACATGTCACACAGCTCGTGCCACAATCGATTTATTGAAAGACAGGTTTGGTGACCGCCTAATGTCACGTTTTGGACCTGTGAATTGGCCTCCAAGATCTTGTGATTTAACACAGCTAGACTATTTTTTGTGGGGCTATGTAAAGTCATTGGTCTATGCGGATAAGCCACAAACGCTTGACCATTTAGAAGATAACATTCTCCGTGTTATTGCCGATATACGGCCACAAATGTTGGAAAAAGTCATCGAAAATTGACGTCCAGATTGACTACATCCGAGCCAGCAGTGGCAGTCCTATGCCAGAAATCATATTTAAAATGTAATGCCACAAGATTATTTTTCGAATAAAAAAAATTCATGTCAATCGAACAATACATCGTTGTTTTATTGCAATTTAAAGTTCTATACCTCTCAAAAAACACCCTTTATGTTACTCAGTGACATCACTCTAGGAAAAGTTCGCGCACACGCCAACTATATTTGAAGCTATTGGAAAAAGTGTGTGATTTTAAACGTTATCAAATGCTTTGTCCTGAGGAATTTAGGTTCAAAAATATTTAAAGCAAACGAAAGATTGAAAGAACCAAAATGTTTTTTTTAAGTTTTAACTCGTCCATGAAGAAATCTTGCAACGATCACTCTGAAGTGCAATCGGACGCCAAGCTTACTTGATCATGTGTGTGTAGGTTGGGTTTATAAATACATCTCTCTCTATTTTATTGTTATTTCAGCCTCTTTTAGTTTAAATTTAAAAAAGAGAAGGAAACATGGCCATAAAACGAAACGAAATAGCATTGAAATTTAACCCGGCATTCCTCACGCGCGAAAAAAAACGACCTTGATATCACGCGCAAGGTATCTCACACCCAAGGGTGTTTACATTATGTTTTTACAGCAAAATTTCTATACAAAAGTGAAAAGGGAAGAAAATTATGAAATACAATATGTTTATTACACTTTTCACACATAAATTTAGTTTTTCTGCTCTTTTTATTGTGGCATTCAGTACATTGTTCATGCACACCTTTAGTCTTCGTCGCAAGTGAGTGTGAAGTTTTCACTGGATATTAATTTTTTAAACAAATTCGTAGAAGCATTGCTTGCTATTTTTTACATTCTTCTGTAAATCGAAAAGCAAAACTATTCAGAAATTAGCCTCTGGTTCGATCTTTAGTAGGTGGTTTTTGAGTACTTAACAAAATTAATCTGCGCATTTACTATCGCAACGTTCTCTCAACAACACAAAAAATAATGTCATAGGCTAAATATTACATTTTCTAGACATTGAATATGATGTGCTTATTTTATCAAGGACGATAATTGCTCCCACAGTTAAATTATCTGGATAGATTTCAGTTAAAGAATCATTCTTGCTATTATACTCTTCATCAATCAATTTTTCCTCATCATCCAGCAAAAAGACTTCCTTCATCCGAAAATACTGTTGTACTATATCTGATATAAATTTTGTATCTAGCCAATTACTTCAATAATTAGAACACATTCTCATAATCAATTGCACATTTCTTCATCATAACTACATTAGTGCACCACTGTGCATAAGAAAGATTTTAAAGTGTGATTAAGCATTTAGAATTTTAATGGCGAATTTTAGTCATATGGTATGACATACCCGAGAAGGTGGTATTGAAAAATATATATTTGGAATTCGCCTACAAGTTAAAGACACTTTAAGGCTATCTTCGGCTAATGTTAAAGAATAGGACCCACATTCGAATTTTTTTCAGTTATAAAAGTACTCAAAGATTAATATTATATATATATATATATTCTGGCTTCACTATCCTGTAGAGCAGTGGTGCGCAAACTTTTTTCGACTGCGACCCCTTTTGTAGAGAGAAAATTTTGGGCGACCACTAGAGAAAAATATTCACAAATATGATATAAATAGGCGCATTTCTCTCATTTTATTAAATAAAAGTCATCATTTCTGACACATATTAATATTATTTATAATTTAAAGAAAATATTTTTTGTATAACAAAAAAAATCAGTAAATTGCCTTTTAATGAGATGTATGTGGCTGCAAGTATCTGATTATCTCACCGATGTTCGCATGTATGTTGCTAATTGCAATTCGCATATCATCTTCAGGGTTCAAACAAGAGCGGTATTTAGTTTTTTTTAAAACTAGTTTGCTGAATCCAATTTCGCATAAATACGTTGATGCAAATTGTCTTTGTAATCTGATGGCCTTCTTGCATAGAACAGGCTATTGCTTTTCCACGGATAGACAAAATTTTTGGCAAAAGGCTGAGTGCTAAATTGATTTCGAAGAGTATAATCACTAACCAAATCTATCAATTGCTCTTTCTCACTAATTTGAAGAGTTGAACTGCATATGTCGTAGAAAAATGGATCACGAATCGAATCAAGAACGTTTTCAGGAAAATCCTTGAATCTTCTCGAAAATTTTTCTTTTAACTCTTCAATGTGATTGGAAATGATATTTTTAAGTGTAAATATATCTATGTTATTTTCCTTGAAAAAATCGTTAAGGCAAGGGAACATGTCGGTGTTGTTTTTATTCAGTTCAGTTTGCCAGAGACTATGCTTATTTTTAAAAGCCTGAATTTTACTGGCTGAAGTTATGATCGCTGAAATCTCACCCTGCAAGCTCAAATTTAGGTCGTTAAGTTTTTCGAAAATATCAACTAAATAGCTCTGCTTTCCAAACTTCATTGATATAATAACTTGCCAATCCATGTTTCTTTTCCCTTTAAAACATATACACTTCAGTTCTCAAATCAAATATCCGTCGACGTGAGAGCCATCTGACTTCGTTGTGTAACAATAATCTCTCATACATTGAGCCCATCTCATTGCAAAGTATTGAAAAGAGACGGCTGTAAAGACTGTTGCATTTAATGTAGTTAATTGAACTAACAGCGTCTTATAATATGTAGTGCAACTCTTCATCCATATCTTTTGCAATAAGAGCTTGCCGATGAATGATACAATGATTAAATACCATATGACGCGCCATTTTCTGGATTAAGCCTTTGAACCCTTTGTTCGAACATGTTAATGCTGCAGCACCATCAGTACAAATCGCAACACAGTTTGCCCAGGTAAGGGACTTTGCTGCAAAATATTCATTTATTACATCGAATATTTTTTTCTCCAGTTGTTTTTCCTTCCAAACTTTTGCAACATAAACACACACACAAACACACACGTTTCTGTTATATCTTCATTAAAAATAAATCTAACGTAAATAATTAGTTGGGACATTTTAGTAATATCGGTAGTCTCGTCCATTTGTAAAGCAAATACAGATGAATTTTGTATGCGTTTTATGAGTTCTGACTCGATATGTCGTGACATTTCGGAAATCCGCCGAGATACGGTATCTCTTAATAATGGTATTGATTTTAGTTCATTTCCATATTTATCGCCATGCATAATTGATGTTATCTTAGTTGCTGCAGGAAGGATAAGGGATTCTCCAATTGTGTATAGAGTTTCATTGTTTTTCCTATTAGATAAGAAACTTCTAAAGAAGCTCGGAATGCTTTCTGAGGTATTGTTGTAAATTTCTTTAGATTTGCACTTTGTGAATTTTCAGATTTTCAGCTCGGCTTTGAAAAAAATCAGCATGTTTATTTTGAAGTTCTTTATGTTTAGTTTCCAGACGCCTTTTTAATTTAGCTGGTTTCTGGCTCTCATTTGCTAATTTTTCGTTGCAAATGACACATATCGGGCGTGCTTCATCATCAACAACACAAATTGTAAAACCATACTTTATAAATTCCTCATTGTATTTTCTTATTTTTTAGGTGGGGCATTTAGTTCAGAATTTTGAGACTCCTCATCAGTACTTGTTCGTTTGTTAGCTGAAAATGTACCAGGTGTACGTATTACCTAACCATTTATTCATTATGAATATAGGGGTTAAATGTTTAAACAAATAATAATAAAAAATTATCATTTTTTTTTCGAGAAATTCAATAAAATTAACAGATATCTTTCTCTAATGATAGCCCATACCTGATAACAAAGAGCAGCAAAGCCCGATAAAAATATAAAAAATCATAATTACACAACGTCATATGATAAAACTCGAGGAGAAACTAAAACAATTGCAGGCCAACTGTTACATGCTACAACTTTACATGGAAACGTGAAATGAAACATTCAGAGATAATTTTTGGTCGTTTGGTTGGCCTTGTCTTGATAAACATGTCTACAAGATGACTCCCACAGCCCTTGATTACCATTCTATCACGTACGGTGCGTCGGTGCGCACCGTTTTTCACAGTACGTATAACATCAATACGTCGGACAAATAGGCGCTTTTCAGTAAAACTGGTGAAATACCGCGAAGAGGACGTCATCTACCGGAGTGAAAAATTTGCGTCTTCCCACTTTACATACATTACGCTTTACGGTCAAAGAAAGAGCGAACAGCTGGAAATTCAAATTAAACAGTAAGTGACGGCGTTTCACTCTTTATACACTGCTGGACAATTGCTAAGGACGGATCACAAATTGCTATGTAGCATAACATTAAGCGAGACATGAGGCCTAGTAGGACAAAATATAGTTGCCACACTGTTCAGACATTAGAATAAAGAATATTTATTGTTCTGGAAAGTACAAAAGCTGTGAAACATCTGAAAGAAAAAAAAATGTTCATTTGATCTGCGTACGGAGAAATGAAACAATGCATCTAAAACTCAGCAGGCACCTTAAAGAAAGGTATCAGTACGGGATATGTCCACCGTGGAGTGTGATGCAACATTCCACACGTCGTACCATACTTTGCACAACATTATCCAGCAGCTGTTGAGGCAATTTATCCCATTCCTCTGTGAGTACACGGATGAGGGTGTTCTTGAACTTGCCTCCCCAAAGCATCCCACACATTTTCAATGGGGTTTAGATCTGGATAACGCGCTGGCCATACGAGACGTTGAATACTCTCGCTGTCTAGACAATCCTGAACAGCGAGTGTTCGATGACATGTTACGTTGTCGTGCATAAAAACAAATTTATCACCGACAGCACCACGGAAAAGACGAACATGAGGAAGTAGAACTTCAATGTATCGTTTGCCCGTCATAGTCCCATTCGCAACCACATGTAGGCGCGTGCGGCCATTGATCATGATGCCGGCCCACACCATGATACTGCATGTCGGATATCGGTCTTTTTCCTGGATATTTTCTGGACGATAAGCAGTACCACTCTCGCGCCAGATCAGTTGGCGTCTACAATCCGATGACAGACTGAACCTACTCTGATCTGAGAATAGTACGCATGCCCAGTCCTGTTCAGTCCAATTGTGATGCTCACAACACCATTGCAAACGGGAAGTACGGTGCTGTCTGGTCAATGGGACACACACAACAGGTCTGCGTGCGTATACTCCTCCCCTCAAACGTCAGGCAACAGTTTTTCGGGAGATCTGCTTTTCTGAGGCAGCAAGAAATTGATTTGCCACCTGCTGAGCTGTGGTGCGCCTGTTCCTTTTTGCTGATAGGACGATATATCTGTCTTCTGCAGGCGTCGTACTTCTAACACGACCTCCCCCGTGCCGTCTACTACACATTCCAGTAGTTTTAAATGACTTCCACAGCCGTGAAACAACGCTGTGAGCGATGTCGAACTCCCTGGCAACATCTGTTATTTTTCGCCCTTCTTCGATCTTTCCAATAATTCGGCCACGCATAAAATCATCTATGTGATGTCGGGAAGACATGCCAAAAATTTTAAGTTCGTCTATTAAATCTTTCCTGTAAAACTTGGACTTGAAACAACAACTGTCCACACGCGTCAAAACCTTTAATGCTCTTATGAACGCTATCACGTGATGAACAGACGTGGAAAAAAATTTGCATACTCATACTTCATCTTACTAATATCCCGCACTTATTCTAATTTTCCACATTTTGCTTCCTTTCATTTTGTGGTTGCTATGGATGATAGTGTTATCCATCCTTTGCAATTGTCCAGCAGTGTATGTACACTGTATGGTATGCAGCATGCAAGCATAATGCTTTTCATAAAAATTTGGCGACCCCCCAAAGGGGTTGCGACCCCTAGTTTGCGCACCTCTGCTGTAGAGATCACTTATTTTATCATACTACTCATTTTTATCCGAGTTGACACAGTTTTTCTTTTATGTGTTCTAAATGTGCTTCTCATTTTTTCTCCTATACCGCAATGCTAAATGAGCTATCCCTGTACGTGTTAAAAGAAAAAAATGATTATTTCTGAAATATTTTGATATTTTAAAAACACTATATTATAAACAAATGCATGAGTTACAATGTCACAAAGTTTTATAAAAGTTAAGGCATTTTTTGCATCCGAAAATGTGCTCCGTTTTAAGTCAACATTTTCGTACATATGGCGAAAACAGCCTTAAGGGATATGACCTTAAAATCAGCTATATGAGAAACTATTCTTTTTCCGAAAAAGGCTTAGAAGGAGTGTTGAAAAAAGTTAAGAGTTGGCTGTGACACATAACATGCCCGAGAAGTGCCGGGGTGAAGATTGGGTAATCTTTGTTGAAAAAATTATATGGATTGAATTTTATAATATGGAATACACAAGGTAGGAAAACAAGTATTAAATATCGTAAAATCCTGCGTATAACGCGCACTTTTAACTTAAAAAATAAGATTGAAACTTATGAGTGCGCGTTGTGCTTCGGGTACAGAAATGAGAGCTTTAAAAATAAAAATAAAAATGATTGCAGAAAAAAATTAGGCTTACACGTATAGAAATAATGTTTATTTTAAGGAAATAACATTCCTTATATGTATTTAAAGGGTTGTAGTTCTAAAAGTAAGCAAATGCTTCAAAAGTTTTAAAACATTAGGTATAATAGAAAAGTTTTCAAAAGCTTTGAAAAATATCTCGAATAATTTATTTGAAAACATAAGAATATTACATACGTATATTTCGGGCTTCTTCGTAAAATTGTGGGTACATTTTATACGGCAAGTATACCAAAAAGTTAAAAAATGCAACTTGAAAGTATGGGTGCGCTTTATACGCCGCATTTTACGGTATATATATATAAGTAGAATTTTGTTTAAGCTACTTATACAATTATCTCCATACGTGTATATTCAAACAAAATGATCATATTAACAAGTAAAATAGTGAACTTGCTGTAAAAATGAAAGAATGTAAAAATTTGTTTCTAAGAATCATCGTGAGCTACCTTTTGAAATGAATTTGGTTATAAAATTTTGTTTATACTATCTGATTTTAAAGTTTTGAAAGAATTGATGCATAAGAAATAAAAAAAAATTGTGAAAAACCTTGCTTGGCTTCATCAAATTTTAAAGTGATTAATGTTTTATCGTTCTTTCAAACAGGAAAATGCTTATTTCATTTTAATCTAATTGGGACTTTTTTTATTTTGTATTTAACATTAAGGATTCTATTAGTGTTCGGATCTTGTAACGATTATTATCATGACAACAGATTATGAGGTTGGAGACGGAAAGCGGATGGTGTTACTACCTGAGATAGTAGGGGAGAAGGTTTTCCTAGAATCCCTATCCCTTACGTTCCGAGATAGACTCATTTAGAAAAAGACATGCACGAGGATCATTTTTAGGGTCCCGGATGGAAGCAGAGAGCAGAAATGTGCTCTGATTGTAAGATGGTGATTTAGATGTTCTGTAAATAAAATTGTATGCATTTATATCTCTAGCCTGACTGCGTGTTTTCGTACGCAATACGCCACAATCTCTACAATTGCAACATTTCTTTTAATTTTAGAAAATCTGTGCATTTCAATAAACATAAAATCAAATTTTAAAAAAAATTCCTACATAAATGCTTCTAAAACTACATAAAAACGCTTTACCTCTCTAAATACAAATTATATTTAAACATTAATATATTTTTTTTTACTATTTAAGAATTATTTTATGAACAACACCAACCTTCTAAATTTTAATTCCGAACTGTAGAATTTACTGAAGGAAATTATTTTATGATACATTTGTATATTAATTATACTTTTTATGTCTTAATTTTCAATCGAATTTTTTCAGATCACAACACATTAATAAATATATTCACAAAATATATCTTTATCATCATTTAATTCATTGTTGCTTACAAGCCTTCCCTACCAACGCTGTCATTGATTTTTTATCCGCTAACTACAACTTTTTTATATCAAGAATAAGATAAGAAGAGATCATGTATAAAATTTTCGGACAGAGCGGTTTCTCTAATTTTGGTTCAAAATAAATTATAGTTTAAAAAAAAACTAAAAAGTACCCTTTTATAGTTAATCGAGCTAAGTTGAAACTTCTTTTAGTTGCTAAATCTGGAAATGGGATCTGAAATTAGTCGCCAGATGCGGGATGGGATCTAAAAATGGTAAATCGTCAATCCTGATGATCCTGATCAGGACAATGGAACAAAATTATTAAATTATTGTATTGTCATCAGTCCTGGACAAGTGAGCAAAATTTTGAATTAATATGACCTTTTAAAGTGGGTAAAAATTGAGTTCAAAGATTCTCGTTACATACAAGTGAAGCTTATTAAAAAGTGTTAAAAACTGAATTCCTATAATATTTTGAATTGAAACAAAATCTAGTATTTTAGATAGCATTCTTGCGTTGGTAATATGGTAGTTTGATGCAACCATTATTATAGTATCTGAATTACTTAAACGGGGAAGTTAAATGCATAATTAAAATCTAAAATAAATACAATTCCGGTTCTTAAATAACAACACAGTACGTCGACGAATTGCTTGCAATTGAAAAATTCAGAGTATTCCATTATAAATGAATAAAAAACAATTTAATAGATTATTTGCATTTTAAACTGGGAAATAAATTATTCTTCAGAATTTTCTAGTTCAACAGTAAACAACAATTAAAATATCGGCATTACGCTAAGCTTTTAACACAAACCGCTTCAGTTTTGACATTTAATAACCGTTAAAAGGTTTTCAAGAAAAAAAAATATTCATTTTCTTACATAAATAATACAGAATAAGCCTAAAAGTAAGCCAAATTCAAATTAAAATATTCGTTTTAACAATGGAATAATTTTGTAGAAAAATGAATCTAATTTAATAACTAATAGATGGAAGTCGCTCTTCTTTTGTTGTTGAAGCGCCAAACTCTTGAGATCAATAGCACGAAGCCAGCTTTTATTAAAATGCATTATTCATGACTTGATGATTCTGGCAATCATGTTGTTCAAAAGCCGGAGGGTCAAGCCACATGTTATATAACGGTTTAGGAAGATATGATGACCCTATTTTCCAACACAATCCAATGCTTTTTTCATTCTGAGATATTTTAATGAATACTTGCTGCGACCAGCGTGCCTGTTTTATTACTTCCAGCAGAATGTTCGAGACTTTTTATTTCTTCTAAATGAGAACAACGCTCAAAGTATTTGGTAAAAAAAGAATGCAGTAAATATCATTGAAAGTAGAATCAACATAACATATCGTATCCGAAAACGTTTTGAAGGTAAGTGTGTGTGTGTGTGTTTCTTCAGGAATGTCTCACTCTTCACATTTTGTATCGGTGTAATGAATTTTGTCTTTTGTTAAATCTCAAAACAATGTACTTTTGATTAGTGAAATTATTTTTTAAAAAATATAAATCCGCTATTAATATTTTTTTTAAAAATCAACAAAGTAATTTTTTATCTAAAACTTAACGTTTCGATTAAGAAGACTTCTTCAAAGTTCAAAACTTTGATTGATCTTTGAAACATTATACGATGTGTTTGAATTTCCACGGAAACATCATAGCTTGTGATTCATCATGAAAGATTTGTAATGATTGATCATAAGAACCGAGTAATTATTTGAATTTAAAAAAGAATATAATTAAGATCATTTTCAATTCTTTTCAATTTGAAGTACTATTTTTTTTCCCAAATCACTTTATTAATTATGAGTTTTACAAATATTACTTGTTTTTTTATTGTACATGTTTCAATTCATACTAGATTAAATGTTTTTGTATTCAAGGATATTATTTATACTATAGTTGGAAGAGTATACTATAGTTGAGAGAATGGCCAATTCTTCATTTCAAATGTTAGAACACCGGTGGCGTGGTATTTGCGGACACATAACATTACGTGGTTTAAGCGGACACTCCGAAACGCATCGTGGTTTGAGCGGACACATCCCCCCTCACCATGTTAGAACAGATAAAGGGTGCTGATAAATAAGGAAATAAATACTTTTAAAAATCATAATTTGAAACAGTATTTTAAATGGCAAATCTCTTTCACGTGGGATATAGCGTTTTTTTTTTAGCCGAAGTTTTCTGTTTTTACACTTGATCATCGAATTACAAGGATAAATACATTTTTGCCTATCAAGTTTAATTATTTATATTGAATTGTTAAAATATTATAGTGGGAATGCATTTTAAACATAGGGCAAATTTAATAAAAATAAGAACTTGCAGAGAAATATTTAAAAATTAATAGTAAGTAAAACAGTATAATGAAGGGTATCGACAAATTTCAGGAATTTAAGTTTTAGAGTCAAATAAATATTAGAACAGAGGCAATTACCATAAAATCAATTAGTTTCCTTAAGTAAAGATAAATACGAGAAGTAAAATAGATAAGACAGATACAAGTAAATAAAAGAAAAATAAATACAAGTAAATAAATACTAACTAACCTTTATTATAAAGGCATAAATGTCATTTACCCCATTGGGTCTAGTCTCACCTAATTACAAAACTTAAAAATGTTAGACATTTTTCTAAATTGTTTCATGTTTCGAATTCTTTTACGATGTTTTCAGCTCTTTCATCCAGTTTTACACATGCATTTTTCGTTTTTATTCTAGGGGGTCACCTATTTCTCTGGATTTTAAATTAAAAGACACTTTTTGTGTTTCTTCTTTTAGTATTTTAACTAATAAGTGGACATTAGGCTGGTTTTTGCCAGTGATTACATTTATTTAGGAATTCCACCCTTCAAAACAGAATTTGTCCTTCATATACATTTCATACTTTAATGGGCATACTTGTATTGTCCATCCACTGCTCGAATGGCATTAAAATGCTTATAACTGTGTGAGAAATATTGTGTAGTTTACATGAATTCGCAACATAAAATTTAGAAGCAGTTCTTGCTTAAATTTAGACTTTTTACATCGAATCTGTTGATACATCAATAAAGTGCTGCTTTTTTTTGTAGGTTTTTTCCCACAGAATGTAGTTTTCAAGACATTGTACTAACGATTAAAAAACCCGGATAGCAAAGGGTGTTTTTGTAGAGGTATAGAACTTTAAATTGCAATAAAACAACGATGTATTATTCGATTGACTTGAATTTTTTTATTCGAAAGATAATATTGTGGCATTATATTTTAAATATAATTTCTGGCATAGGACTGCCACGGCTGGCTCGGATGTAGTCCAATCTGGACGTCCAATTTTCGATGACTTTTTCCAACATTTGTGGCCGTAAATCGGCAATAACACGGCGAATGTTGTCTTCCAAATGGCCAAGCGTTTGTGGTTTATCCGCATAGACCAATGACTTTACATAGCCCCACAGAAAATAGTCTAGCGGTGTTAAATCACAAGATCTTGGAGGCCAATTCACAGGTCCAAAACGTGACATTAGGCGGTTACCAAACGTGTCTTTCAATAAATCGATTGTGGCACGAGCTGTGTGACATGTTGCGCCGTCTTGTTGGAACCACAGCTCCTGGACATCATGATTGTTCAATTCAGGAATGAAAAAGTTAGTAATCATGACTCTCTACCGATCACCATTGACTGTAACGTTGTGGTTTTCATCGTTTTTGAAGAAGGATTCCACCAGCCCATAAAGCGCACCAAACAGTCAGTTTTTCTGGATGTAACGGTGTTTCGACATACACTTGTGGATTAGCTTCACTCCAAATGCGGCAGTTTTGTTTGTTGACGTAGCCATTCAACCAGAAGTGCGCTTCATCGCTAAACAAAATTCGCATATGAAAATCGGGAACAACGGCAATCTCGTTTTGGGCCCATTCGACGAATCTACGCCTTGCTTGATGATCGTTTTGATGAATTGCCAAACCAAACTGAGAAAAAATCACTTGACAGATGTTAAATCGGTCGCCATCTTGGAAAGTAATGCCAACTTAAACTTCTATACCTGGAAAAAAAACACTCTTTACTTGTATCTTGTATTTATTTGTATCTGTTTTATCTACTGTACTTCTCGTATTTTTCTTTTCTTACATTAATGAAACTAATCTATTTTATGGTAGTAGCACCTGTTCTAATATTTATTTGACTCTAAAATTTAAATCCCTGAAACTTGTCCATACCTTTCATTATACTTTTACTTACTATTAGTTTTTAAATATTTCTTTGAAAGTTTTTATTTTTACATTTGCCCTATGTTTAAAATGCATTCACACTATAATGTCTGATTTTTAAAAGCATTTATTTCCTTATTTATCAGCACTCTTTATCTGTTCTAAGATGGAGGAATAAATGTGTCCGCTCAGACCCCGAAATGTTATGTGTCCGCAAACAAATGCCACGTCCTCAACTTTCCCGCAACCTAGTACACCACCTAGTGCAACACTGCAACACTACTAGACACATGTTATATGATATCTACACAAAAACTACTTTCTTACTATTATTGTTCAGACAGATTCCATGTATGTAAAACGTTTTTTTTTTTTTTTTTTTTTTTGTATGAATGACATTTAAATATTAATTTGACCATTAAAGAAGTGTTTTATTATAAGTTTCTGTTGACTGAGATACAACAATTATGTATTAAAAAAAACACGCGTGTGGCTTATCCTGTATGCTAAATCTGGTAATGTGCTGGTAACAGACTCGACTTGTGTTGCCATTGTAAAAATCTGGTTATTGTTTTACTTATTCTGTGGTTTTACTAGTACTTTTGTGTTATTGTATCTCTAGCAAGTATATGCTTTCATAGAGAAATTATTTAAATATTCGTTCCTTATGGGAATACAAAAATATTTTTTATTGTAACTTTTTCTCTGTCAAATAATAAATAAATAAGAATTCAATTTTTTTGTAATATTTATATAAAATGCACCAAATTGTTAAAATTGTACAAAAAAACTAAAATTATCTCATAAAAGTCGCATTTATAGCTACATTGACCTGTGCGGCCTCCTTTATTACTGCCTAATTAACATGTGGCATCTAATAGTAAATAGCTCCCCCACCTCTGATTTATACCATATGCACCCGTGGGAAAAGTTAGGAGGTCTCAGAAAGATTTAATATAAATTAAAATGTTTGTAATCTATTTCCATTATTATAAAATTTAAAATAAATTCGCATTGATTGTTACGCGTTAAAAAATTAGAGCAAAAATTTACTTTCAAAAAAAAAATTTCTTACTTACTTACTTACTTTCTTGCTCACTACGTAAAATAATTTGTCTAAAATATTGGCTGTATAAAAAGTCATGCAAGGTGACTAGTTTTTTTACAATGAAAAGGAGGACGAAAAATTTTTAAAAAAGTTACAACGTAAATATATGAAACATTTTATTAATTCAAACAAAAATACGCTAATTATGCGCTTACATTCCTTTTAATTATTTACTTAAACAAGTATTTTCTCATTGAATGGGGTTTTGTTTCTCCCTTGTCCAAAAATTATTAACAGCTGAAAAAAAAAACTCTTTCGAACTGCTGCATTAGATCCAGGCCAGCACAACGAAAATTCAACAAGAATAAATTAGTAACTTTCATATGGAATGTATTCATTTTTGAAATGGTTAAGTATACTTCCACCCATATTTTTATTAATTTCATAATATTGATTTCCCCCTTGTGTTTCGATTTATTTTAACTTAAATATACATCCAGTCTTCTAATGTCTTATAACAGACAATTCTTATCGATTTTATCAGGCATCTCTTTTCACAAACACCAACACAGTTTTTTAAATCTACCCAATTTACTTGCGAGGAAGTAAAAAAACACCATTGAAAACTTTTATTTCCTGTGATATTTGTTTCAAACTATTATTCGACATATTTGAAACATGTTTGGGTGATCACTGAATACAGAGATTAACAGATCAGTTTTAAAAGATTGGAAAGGAAGACAAGTGGGAGAACACTTTGCGAGGAAGGACAAAACCTATAAAAGGAGAACTGTCCTCCCTAAAGGAGGATGGTTGGTCACCTTAAATTAGCGGTATAATTTTGTTTTGTGCATGATCCCAACTATGAAAAGTGAATGGAACCTATTTATCTTAGTTTTCCATAGAGAGAGCAGTATTATTCTTTGTATTGTTACAAAGATATCCATCTCATTGAATCACTCATCTCATTGAAAAAAATATGTTTCTATATTTTAATATAATAGTTATAATTTGGTTTCTCGCATAAAATACTTATACTTCATTTTGACGTCAGCATTTACCATTCAGGACATCCAAGTTAAATTTAATTTTTTTCAGTTTGCATTGAAATGGAATTACTGCACTAGAGAGTTTTCACTCATGGTGAAGTGTTTGGCATAAAAAGGGATCCATGAGCACAATAAGACTTGGAACCACTGATCTACATAATAAATAATTACCACAATACCCAGCGTATAACACACACTTTTAACACAAAAAATAAGATCGAATTTTACGGGTGTGCGTTATACACCGGGTATAAAAATGATAGCTTCAAAAATAAAAATTAAAAAGTAATATAAAAAAAATTATTTAAAATTCAATTCCTTCTAAGGTCAACAAAGAAAAAGTTTTAGTTACTTTTTTTAAATACGAGTAATTCTAATTAATATAAATGTGTATACACAAGACAGAATCACAATATTAAGGGACAAAATAGAAAACGATTTTCCATTTCCCTTTCTATATATGGTGCTGGACTATTATTTTTGTTTGTTACTATTTATTCATTAATTAACTTTAACCAATTAATTAATATTTGAAAAAAACTGTATTAACATCAAGTGTCTTCCACTACAAGTTTTAAAAAATGTATTTGAACTTGAATGGATGAATAGAAAAAATTTTATTAACGTTTGAAAATTTGAACAAAATATATATAGGGAGATTGTGAACTAATGGAAATTGAAAAAAAAAGTGACGTGAGAGCATAAAAAAATTAGATTTCTGCCATAGAGCGGAATACAGTTTATTTTCATTAAATGGCGTTCCTAATGAACTTAAAACGTTGTAGTTTTATTTTTTCAACACCTGGGATAATGCCTCGAATAAATGACTTCACGTATACACACGTATTTTTCATGTTCCTTCCTGAAAAGGAGGTGTGCATTATGCGGCGAATATACCCCAAAATTAACAAATGCAGCTTGAAAGTAAGGTGTACGTTATACGCTGGATTTTACGGTAGTGTAAATTTCGCTTCATATCAAAAAATATTTTTTAAAAAGTCAGATTAATCTACTGAATACAAAATTAAATGCACACATACTTCACCAAAATTTAATAAAATTGAATCTTTACATCTAAAATCTTTTACCCGAACAGTAAATCTAACTATTCTTAAAATTTCTAACTTCTACAATTATTGCATTTTTAAAAATAAAGCGTATAATACTTTCACTTACGAGTATTGATTCCACATTTGTGCAATTTTATAAATATCTAAGTGTTTTACTTAATTTTAAATATCAGGAAACATTTCTAAAATTCAGTTCGCTGGAATACTAAAAACTGTATTGCACGTTTTATCCACAAAATAAATCAATAACGAAGTCCCCCCACGAAAGAAAAATCTGTAATGTCAAGACAATAAAATGTTGTCCTAAACACTATTTTCAAAGTCTCCATCGGAAAAGATTATATCACAATTTTTTTCTA
Organism: Trichonephila clavipes; assembly: GCA_019973935.1. Classification (NCBI taxonomy): domain Eukaryota; kingdom Metazoa; phylum Arthropoda; class Arachnida; order Araneae; family Nephilidae; genus Trichonephila; species Trichonephila clavipes. The sequence goes on from BMAU01018115.1 coordinate 111,078, forward strand.
AGACGAAAGTACAAATTTAATTTGATACATCAAAAGTTTAACAAATTTGAATGAAAACTTAAAAACTAGAAAACAAATTACTCTACATTAGAAATAAATAAAACTTCATAAAAATAACACACATCACTTTCCTTCTAATTTATTTTAAATCGTTATAATATAAAACTGAAAATTCATTCCAAGTTTATAACAACTGCATATTCCAATATATATAAAATCCAAAGTTTTTTTTTGGGGGGGTGATAAACACACACAAAAATAATAATTTTATATTTCTTTTTTCTTCGATTACAGATAACATGTTAATAACTACTGTCCATTAAATCCAAAATTAATCCAAATTTAATCCAAAATCATGTCCATTAATCCATGTTAATAACTACTGTCCATTAATACCATTAAAATCCCATTTTAAAAAATCAAAGAACTTTCACTCAGCATAAAAAAAAACTTGATTTTTTTTTTCTTTTATTCTAAATAACATTTCTTAAATTCAAAAACAAACAACAGAAATATGTTTAATTAAAATTGATAAGTCATAATCTTTTACTATAATGAAAAATAAATAATTAGAATTAATAAAAATAAAAATAAAATAAATTATTGTGAATTATAACTAAATCAACGTTATTCCTGAAAAATACTTACATGAAGAAATTGGCTTGAAATAAAACAAACAGAAAATATTTTAGATTCAAAACTTATAAAGAACAACAAATTACACTCTGCCAGATTTTAAGAATTTCACGTGATTAGTGAACGCCTATAAGCCGGGAGAAATAACAAAATTCCAGCGTATATCCAACGCTTTTTATATGAAAAAAAAAGAGAAAGTATTATACACTTGGACCTATCGGGCCAAGGACGTACCCACGGTGAACAACCTTTCCATATAAACTTTCTCCGCTAGTCCTTGACCTTCTTATGGGCTTATTTGTTGCAGCAGAAGAGCTATCGATTGCCCATTTTTTTCCACTTTTGTTTAACACGTTTGATTGATAGTAAGGTCAAGCGTGAAATATAAATAGTCTATTAGCTGTGGTAAATTTTTTTTGTTTATAAAAGGCCTGCCTTTATCTATGTGTCGAATTTAGGGTGTAGCAACTTTTACTTTTTATATCTACAGCTCCAAAATAGTTTCGAAATTAATTTCTGACTTTCTTTGGGAACTTGATTCTTTTGATCAATGTCAACGAACCAACTCAAGGAAAATTACTGTACTTTAAACTCGATTTTAATCGGTCAGAGAAATTGACCTTTATATCAAACATTTATTTTTTTATTTTTTTAACCCAGAGAATGCTAAGATTTCGATTTTTAAATTGGATCAAAACAATATCATTGTCACTTTCTGAAATATTCGATAAATAAATTGACATGTTGTGACGAATCTGTACGGGACCTTTCCACTAATCTTCTTACCCGTCTTTCTGGGAAATATAAATTCGCGTTTATTTCCAATCAACTCCAAAACGATGTACGGGATATTTAAGTTAGATAAAGTATTTAGGTCTCGTAATTAGTAAATAAGGGATCGAAACAGACAACAGTAAAGTGAAGGCAATCACAGAAATCAAACCTCCTAAAAATAGCAAAGAAGTGTCTAAATTTTTAGGGATGGCGGGATGGTATCAGAAGTTTATACCCAAATATGCAGATATATGTGAACCATTATATCGGTTATAGAAAAAGGGGGCTAAATTTAATTGGTCGACAGAAGCACAGGATTCTTTTGATAAGATAAAACGAGCATTAACAGAGGCACCAGTTTTACAGTTGCCGAATTTTACAGAACAGTTTAACCTATTTACTGATGCTAGTGGGGTCGGAATTGGTGCTGTGCTTAATCAAAACCACAGACCTATTGCATTCGCGTCTAGAACCCTCAATAAAGCGGAACGAAACTATACTGTTACTGAACGCGAATGTTTCGCGGTGATATGGGCATTAAATAAGTTTAAAACTTATTTCGGATCCCTGCCGGTGAAGGTAATCACAGATCACGCGACATTAACAAAGCTAACGAATGGGAAAAACTTATCTAGTCGAATGATTAGATGGGCACTCAAGTTATCCGAGTTCAAAATAGAATGGGAACATCAACCGGGTGTCCAAAACGTTGTCGCGGACGTATTATCTCGGAATCCAGTAGGCAATATAGATGGATCAAAAATTTCGTGCGCAGCTCTTCGAGCCCTAGCCTTAAACTCCCAAGAACAACTCATTCGAGAGAGCAAAGGGAAGATCCTGAGTTAGGACACATCTATCGTTATTTAGAAAATCCAGACGATTGTTCCGTTATTGCGATTGTATGCGAGGGTTGGTCCCAGGATTTTAAATTAATCGATGGTCTACTCATTTACGCGAAATATTCTACAACTCTTGGAGAACTAAGAGTGTACATTCCTAGATCTCTTCGCGAAGCAATAATGCAATAATTTCATGATCTGTCATTAGCAGGACATCTAGGAAAGAGGAAGACCTATATTTAAAATTACGCGACACATGTTATTTTCCATATATGAGGAAATATATACTTGAAAATGTCTCAACCTGTGACCGGTGTCAAAAATTTAATTACAAAAACGCGCTACCAGCTGGTCGTTTAATTTCGATAGTATCGAATTACCCCAATGAAATCGCAACGTTAGACCTATTAGGCCCCTACCCCGCATCCCGATCCGAAAGATATAGATTTTTATTGGTAATAACTGAGCACTTCACTAGGTGGAGTGAGCTTATTCCTTTACGAAAAGCTTCGGCCCTGGCCATAGCTTACGCCCTTTTTGAAAATTATATTTCACGTTACGGAGCTCCGATTTCTTTAATTAGTGATAACGGCTCCCAATTTATATCAGAGGTATTTGAACACTTAAGTCACAGGTTGGACATAAAACATATGAAAACGGTAACATACAGGCCACAGGCGAATTTAACGGAAATAGTTAATCGCAATTTAGTCCAGATGATGCCTGTTTTGTAGAAGAGAATCACGAAAACTGGGACCGATTTCTTCATGAGTTCGCTTTCACGCTGCACACTTCAGTGAACGAGACAACAAATAAAACTCCGGCTGAATTATTCTTCGGTAGAAAAATTATAACACCTTTTAGCAAATTAAGAAAAGTCACAGAGGGTGCTGAATATGTAGGAAGAAACATTGAGAAATTATTCGATGATGAAAGGCAGAATATGCGGAAACAACACAAAAATTGGAAAAAATATTATAATCGGAAAAGGAGAGAAGTTAGCATCAAACTAAATGATTTGGTGTTAGTACAAACTCATTTTATAAGTGCTACGGGTAAGAGAGTGGTTGGAAAGTTTATGCCTAAGTTTGAAGGGCCATATAGAGTGTTGGAGGTTCGGAATTACAATTTAATTATTTGGAAGAAGGGTAAAAGGGTAACAGTTAATATCGACCAGGTGCGAGTGTACCGTCCACGATAATCCGAAACGATTAGTTCGGACAGTCATCTTGAGACACTGTATGAAGGACAGAGGTCGAGTAATAGGTCAAATAGATCGCAACCAGGAAAATTCAAAGGATCTAGGAAAGCCTCGAGAGTGTGGAGAGTAACGGTAGTAAATCAAATAAGGGTAATGCCGGATGGAAGGATCCGAGATTGAAACGTAAAGTGGAGTCAAATGGATCAGGGGACAGGAAGGATTTAAAGAGGTCTAAAATTTGCCAAAAACGTTCTCTGCAGGGGTTCGAACATAGGGACCAGAAAAGACCAACCCCTGAACCAAAGCAGGGGATAAAAAGAGCAATTTCTTCCTCGGTTTCATCTCGAAATTATAAATATAGAAGACCTAATAACCCCTCCCAGGGATCACAGGGATTCGTGAAGACGTCGTGCTGCAAGACGTACCAGAAAGCTGATATAAGCCAGCGGTAAATATAATTTATGTACGCTTAAAATAAGCGTCAGTTTAAGTTACTTAGTTAAAGTTAATGAAAGTCAAGAATTCGTATACGTGTATTTCTCGGATCTCCTATTTCGGTAGACGTTATTTGAGCTTGAGCTTAATTATTAATTAATTGCATTCTTAGTAATTTAATTTAATATAATTTCAAATCCCTTTAAGCGGCTTAACATAATATTATTATATGTTATCAGAGATTTTTTTTGAGAAAATTATAATAATAAATAAATATTATTCTTATTCAAAATGGCTCTTAGTGGTTATTTGCCTCAAATTAATCTTGGTGTTCAAGGTGAGACCCAGGGGGGTCACCACAATGTTTCTAAAATTTCTGTTTTTCTTTAATCCGGGAGCAGACGCGCTGTCGATATTAACGTTAATGGTCGCGCGGTGTGACTGAGTCACCCCAATCCTTTTTTAATAAGTAACACATCACTCAATAATTCCCGGGCCCAAAGAATTTCGACCATCCTTTTCTTGGACTTATGGCATTTGGTGAAGCAGCACTTCTTTTTTTGCATTTGAGGACGTTTTTCCTTTATTTTTTCATTAATTTGATCCATTAACGGCATCTAATATTCATTGCTAATGGTTTTTATTTTCTCAAAGTAGTCAACAAAATCCGATACACATCCCAAAATACAGAGGCCATACCTTTTCAGCTGACGTTTGTGTTTTTATTCGCTTTTGACAGCTTTCACCAGCTGTTGTACCCTCAACCGACGATCTTTTTTATTCATGCGTGTAGTAATGGTTCCATGTTTTATCCATTGTAACATATCTACGTAAAAAAAACTATTTATTTTGCTGTGCGGTGAATCGTCGGTGCGTTGTTGTTTTTGATTGACAGTGAGGAAACGTGGCACCCACTTTCAACACAGCTTTTGCATTGACAAATGATCGTGCAAAATAGAGAATATGCTGCCTTTTGATATCTTTAAATACTCTGCTATCTCACACAACGTCAATTTTAAATCTGCTAAAAAGATTTTATGGACTTTTTTGGTGTTGTCTAGAACAATTGCAGAATTTGTGTGTCCTGAAAGTTCAGCGCCCTTTGTTTCTGTGTAACCACGTTTTAAGTCAGCATACCACCTCTTAACAGTTGTTTCCGATGGAGAAGAGTCCGGATAACACCTATCCAGTCACTGTTTTGCATTTACAGTGTTTTTTCACATCAAAAAGCACTATTTAATTAACACATGAAATTCTTTTTCATCCATGGTTTCTAAATAAACACAAAAGTTACTTCACTAAAACCATTGTAACTTTTAAACTAAACTAGATGCTATCATGAAATTTTGACACATGTCGTTTGAAAGTTAGAATACTAGGTTGTACTTAGAAAAATTAGAAGGTATCGCCATTTTTATGTCAGTCCTGGGACTTATTGAGTGATGTGCTACAAGACAAAAATCGTAATTCTAGGGAATAATTTAACTATAAGGAAGTATACTTTTCTACTTCTAAGGACTTTTCAATATTTCTTTGGTAATTTGAGAAAAAATATCAGTCACATTGAACCAAGAAGTTTCAAATGTGCGTGACTTTGATAAGGGACACAAATCACAGATATGTTTGGCTAATATTACAGCAACGTTATTTGCAGGCAAAACTGTCTTATTTTGTTCAAGTTATTGTAGTTTTATTATCCTTGAATGATCCACAAATATCATGTTTAACTTTTTCTTGCTTGTGTCCTTTTTACAGGGCAAAGTGAGCCTTGTGGTTCACTTTGTGACAAATCTATACGGAACTTTATCACTAATCTTCTGAGACGTCTTTTTTAGGGAAATTTAATTCTCTACCTATTTCCAATCAACTCCAAAAAGAGGACAGGGATTCCTTGTTATGCAGATTAGATAAAGTATTTAAGTCAAACGGAATAGTAAAGTGAGAGACAGTAGGAGAGAGAGATTGAAACAGGAAGTTATAATAGTGAAGTTAGAGATTTATTATTGAAGATTTTGAGGTGGATAAATTAGGCAGGAAGAGCTGAGATTCAGTGTGGTAAATATTGATTTATAATTAAAGTCTCATTAAAGTTTTATATTAGGAGTGAGATTAAAGTTAAATGTTCAGTAAGAACATTATTGAATATAATTCTGGGATCTCTTATTACGGTAATCTCTGCGTGATCGATATTCTAATTGTTAATTAATTGGATCATTAAATATCTAAGTTAATGTAAAGGAAAGTCCCTTTTAAACGTCATAAAGCTATTTTGATTTATTTGTTATTAAAAGTCTTTGATTCTATTTGGGAAAGATAACCAAATAAAAAGTTATTTACAAAAAGGGCTACTGGTTCTTCTTTGACTCAAAATTATTCTCGTTCTCAAAGTGAGATCCAAAGGGATCTTCACAACTTGTGGCTTTATATTTTACTTGACGGAGTTCTTTTGGTAGCATTTGAAAATTTTCCTGTAAGTTCAAAAGTTTCATGTCCTCATATCTTTTCTCAAATTTCCTTTTGCTATCATGATTAATATGCATTATTTCAGCAGGTTCTTCCCTTTCTTGATTAATTTCAACTTCCTTCAATAGAGATCACACAGATGCCCATTTCATTTTTATATTCTGCTCATTTACATTTATAAACCATAATAAGTCGTACAACACAGCAATCAAAACCACTAAGTTATTCTCGAGGGGAAAATGTAGCTTGTTCATAGAAAATATTTTGGAACAAAAGTGGTTTCACAGGGTGAATGATTGAGTGAATATTAACGTCGCTCTGTTTAGCTACACGAGGACTTTTGGCGACGGACTTTGTAATTTTGAACCACGTTCAAGTAACGAGGATGGCACTTGAGCTGGCACCCCCTCTCCTAACTACCACACCAACGAGTGGACGTTTGAGGTTTCGACAGATTTAACGTGCATCGCTCCCCTACACGGTGGTCGCGCGGGGAACTTAATCAAAACAAGTACCTTAAGATTGTTATAAGACGTTTGCCACTTCCAAAAAAGAGGGAAATATGTGTCAAATACATTTTAGTTCCCATGAGAACTATGATATACGAGGAAACTGTCAAGGTTATTGGTGACAAATAAACAGTTTTTCCGGAATTAAGGATTTCGTGAACCTAGGGTGACTCTGTGCTTCCGCGCCACCCGGGTTAATATTTTAATCCAACAAATCGAATGTAATTTTAGTAAAACTAGAAATGTCCAACCTTTTATACTGCAATCAATATTTCATGAAAAGGACTATGTATGAAAAGCAAAATTATTTTTTTAAAAAAAAAAGACAAATTTCATCAAAATTTCATATGCATTATTAATTGCTATTATGCAGAAACTATCACATAAATGTAATGTGACAAAATTGGAATGTGACGCTATTTTTTTAATATATTACAATAAAAATATGATACAATTTGTTTGCTAAATTTGACGACGACTAACTTTTAAAAGTGTTTTTTTTATTTGTTATTTAAGCAAGATATAGGTACATATAAAAAAATACCTTAGAACACTGATCGCCAAGCGGTGGTTCGGGAAAGATTTTCGATGGTCCGCCAAAAAATTGGGACATTATTTATATTTTAATGAAGATTCAGTCTAAAAAAAAGGAAGAGTAACAAAGCATTATAATATGTGGATTGCACTTTTTTCTTTTTATATTAGCTATTACTTTCAGCAAAATTCTTTCTGAGTTTAGTGACATTTTAGCTAGTTTTGACGATACGTCTAATGACATCTAAAAGTGAGTGTAGGCAACATGGTAAATTGCCGGCTTAACCTTCCCGTATGCCGGTATTATTTCCAGGTTGCCAATTTGTTCTTAATTTTCGCGAAGCTCTTTTTCATTGAAAGGAAAATGTAAAGCCGTAAATAAGTGACACTATAGTTATAGTGGTCAATCCTATTAGTGGTCGACCAAAATAAAATTATATTTTTAGTGGCGCAAGAAGCTCAAAAGTTTGGCAATTAGCTGATTTAGACGTTAACTTCGCATTGTACGGATAGTTTCGTGATGTGAAGTGTTTAAGTGACAGGAGTGAAAAAGATGAACTTATAAATGAAATAAATAAGATTATATATATATTATATATTATATATATATATATATATATTATATATATTATATATTATATATATATATATATATATATATATATATTATATATATAATATATATATTATATATATATATATATATATTATATATATTATATATATAATATATATATTATATATATATATATATATAATATATATATATATTATATATATTATATATTATATATATATATTATATATATATATATTATATATATATATATATGTAATAATTCCCCCTAGTATCTTTTTTGTTAACTCTTTGTATTAATATTTAAACAACTTTAATTCTTTAGTTTATAAAATAACACTATAATCGTCATCGTAATCGGCTAGTCCGAAATCCCTGTCCCGGTCATTCTATCTAATCAGAACTACTATTACATAACAACCACTGCTGGTATAAAAGCATAAATCTGGTGTAATCGCTTTTTTGTCTACCTGCCTTCATCATGTAATCAGCCTGCTGCAACGCTTTCTATGTTTATCTTTGTTTTTGTGCTATTATTTTGCTTCTAGTATGTGTAATGCCATCCCTACTGGATCTTTATGTGTTTCCGGATGTGAATAAAACGGACTAACGATTTACCTGAGTGCCTCTTCGATAATACTGTACTCGACCATGCTCCACGTAACACAGAAAATCCCACCACCGGTCACGCCCTATCTTTGGTTTGCTACAGTAATAACATCCACTTGCCACGTCTTACAATTATTTTTACCACTCTCCAGAAATATTATTAAAATATTTCATATATATATATATATATATATATATATATATATATATATATATATATATATATATATATATATATATATAAATATTCTGTGCGTGTGTATGTCACTAAACTCCTCCTAAACGGCTGAACCGATTTCGATGAAATTTTTTGTGTGGATTCAAGTAAATTCGAGAATGGTTTAGATTCACAATTCGGTCCGATATCGCAATTAGTTAAAAATATATTAATTAAAAACATTCAAAAAAATACAACTCAACATTCACCTGCATTGTTGTAACAACGCTATTGTTATAAACAAGTAATATAAAAAATTTAAATCAATTCCTATTTAAATCAACCAAGAAAAAATTTATTTCAGCTACTTTTTTATTAAATAGTTGCAATTAATTTAAATATGTATATACATATAACAGAATCACAACATTAAGTGGTAATTAATTTTTATTAATTATCATTAAAGTATAGTATTGTCATCCAAAACAATCGTGTATATAAAATTTTCTTTCAACTGAATGCTTTAACACGTGAGAAAAAAACCTTTTCAAATTTTAACATAAGTCACCAAAAGGGTCGCTAAGTCACCAACGTGGCTGCATTTGTAATTTTTTAAATAATTAGTTTTAATCAATTAATTTTTATTATTTATAATTTAAAATTATTGTATTGTCATCCAAAATATTCATGTACATTACATTTCAGCTCAATTGAGCTCTTTAAAATGTATTTTATTAACGATTGAAAATTCCACCAAGATAAATAAATAAATAAAGGAGAACAAGCACATATAATACGTATAGAGATCGTGTGCTAATAATAGGAATTGAAAAAGACGTAAGTTGGCGTCGAAAATTGATTTTCAGCCAAACTGGCCAAACCCGGTCTTTATTGTTACGAAAATGCAGACGATTCACGCTTTTTAGCGTTTTTAATTAATATCTTTTCAATTAAAATAGGCAATGGCATTAGAATAAATTAAGTTTATGTACAATTTAATACATATACCTGTTATACAATAGTTTGAGTCTCAACATTTTCACCTTTAATTAAAACAAGTTTAAGTTTTTATTCACAGCCTTTACATTTAACTTCGCTCAGAGTATACTCATACTCACACTCTATCGATTGATTGAATTGTGATAACCGTACATGTAATGACGTTAGACATTGTAATAACTTTTTAATACAAATTTTAATCAAAACGGTCCAGATTGTTAAAGCTTATTCATAAAAATTTGGAATTTTTAGATTTAAGATGTGTGTACAAGACAACGTCTGTCGGGTCCTCTATATATATATATATATATATATATATATATATATATATATATATGTGTGTGTGTGTGTGTGTGTGTGTGTGTGTGTGTGGGAGACAACAAGGGGTCCAAGACTTTTGTCTTTTTCACATTTATTTTTAACTTTAACAAAAATTAATTAAAAAGGTAGATAAGTTTGACAATGATATGCAGAAGGTAACGCCTGCTCGCGCACCTCTCGCGTTCTCTCTGCTGTTCTCTTCAAAGTACACAGGTTAATAGTTTCAGTTTCAATTCACTGCGCCTGCGCGCGAAGACTGCTTGGCTTTGGCTGCTACAATCGGCCAGCCTGACTGTACGCTGTCCGCAGCGGTACGCCCCTTTTTTCCTTTTTCATCGAGACCAGAGGAGAATCTGAAACATACAAAAAAGACGGAACAGACAAGGACTATACGACAAATACACAAAGATTTAACATATCATAATTTTGTTGAACTAGACAGTTTCTCCATCATGTGAATGCATCTCTTCGACATCAAAAAAGTTCCACAGGAAAAAACACACACACACACACACACACATGTTTCACAGGCATAAGAACGTCTTTTTTAACAAGTCGATCTTTGGTTGAACGCATCCATATTTTCCTCTCTAGAGTTCTGGACGTCTGTTCAAAACGATTTCTCTTTTTCCTCCGTTTCCACTGCCAGGGCTGGAAGATTTTTCGGAGCAACGCAAAACGACGATGTTTAGTCTTCATAGGTGAAGGGTTATCAGAACAAGATAAACGTCTGGCTCTCTGACACACAGGAATATCATTTTTCAATTTAATACACATTTTTAACTTAGTACTCTTAATTTTATTACATTTATAATTCTTAATTAGAGAACTCAAATCATTTCTAGTATTAAAGTTTTTAACATGTGGCAAATCATAACTAGAGTTTTTTTATCACACTTGAAACAGAAACATTTGAATTAAAATGAACACCCAAAGAGGATCCACTTTCACTCAATAAAACATCGCTCTTTGCGTGGCCTAGTTTCTTTATTTCAGCATATACACTGGGATGTATAATAAATTCTTCGGTCAAGGTCGGTGATATTGCCGTTCGAACACTTAGACCGGGAGAGTGTTGATTAAGAGAAAGATTTATTGGTTTAACTTCTACCATACGCTGTTCGCCAAAACATGAACTTAATGTTATTATTTCTTCGGAAGATGTTTGCACTCTAATTAGTGAGGAATTTAAAACTGGGATCTGGCAACCTGAATCGATCAAGGCTGTTACGGACTGATTTTCCACAAAAATGTTTACGTATTGAAGATTTGCGAATTCATCGCTATTTTGTTTTTCGCTCTCGACTTTCAAAGTATTCACGTTTATTCTATTATGGATGTGGTCGTTAGATTCTTTAGGTTTAAAACGCTTCTCACAGTCTCTTGCGTAATGAGATGAATCACCGCATATAAAGCAATTTTTATTTTCTCTTTCAAGATATTGGGGATAGTTCTCTTTAATCTTTGGTTTAAAGTTTTGTGATCTATTTTTAAAGGGGTCTTGGGTATATCCATAAGTAATAGGAATTTCTTTATGTGATCTGCTTCTAGATGAAATATAAATATCGCACTCTTTAGCTAAATCAATAGGCCTAAACCAATCTTCTGCTTCTCGAATGCTAATATGAGTTGCAGTTTCCTTATTTAAAGTTTCAAATATAATTTATCAGAAATTATAAGATCACATAGAGATTCAAAGGAATTAACTTTTCTTAACGAACAATAATATTGGAAGTTTGCCATCAATCTTGCAGCAAATTGGATGTATGTCTCGCCTGATGATTTTACAGCATTTTTTTAAATGAGTTTAAACACGAGGGGTTAATTGGAATTCTCTGAGTACCATAGATTTTAGTTTTTCATAGTCATTTAATTCCTCTTCTTTAATATACAATAAGACTTTATGAGCTCTTTCGCCCAGAAGATTTATTAAAATTTCAGATTTATATTCGTCATTTATTTTCTTGGTTAAAAATGCGCGTTCTAATGATTGGAAGAACAGATTAAAATTTTCAGATCTGGTGGGAACAGGAAGAGATAAAGTTCTAATACTTTTTATCATATTTTCTATGTTAGTTTCGAACTGTTTTTCTTCGACTTTAGCTGCAGGATTTAAACTTAATGCTTCATTTTTAGCCGTTTGAAGTTCGACTTCTTTTTCTAATTGTGCTAACTGTAGTTTAGCAAGTTCAATTTTCTGTTTTTCTAAATCCCTTTCGTTTCGCGATATCCTCTCATCTATACAGTTTTTAATTAAAGTTTTAACGAAATCTGGATCACTTTCAAATGTACTACTGTTCTCAATTTTAGTCTTTAGTTTAGCTGTGGTGTCCGTACTCTCCACAGTACCGTCTAGATCCTCAACAACTCTTATGAGATCCTCTTTAAGAGCGTTTTTATACATTTTAGAAAAATATGGAAAGATCCTACCTTTTTTTTTCTAGCTCCCTTGTTTCTCTCACGTACGATGTATCCAATAATTGAAGAAAAACGTTGATTGCACTGAGTTCACCTCTTCGCAGGTAATATAGTTGAAATTGTTCGAATTGACACCTCTTCGCAGGTTATATCTTGAAATTGTAGTTCCGGCCTCTACACAGGCGGATTATTCACACTGAGTTAGTTCCAACCTCTACACAGGCGGAATTTTGAGGGTTCGTTGAAAAATACACCTCTACACAGGTTATTTTATTCAACAGTTCCAACCTCTACACAGGCGGAATATTTATGCTGAGTTCAAACCTCTACACAGGTTGAACGAAGTTTCCAAATCCCGGCCTCTACACAGGCGGAGTATTCATGCTGAGTTCAAACCTCTACACAGGTTGAACGAAGTTTCCGAAAAATGGCGGAGCGTCTCCTTCACGGACGCTTTTGTTTATTGTCCAGACTTTGGTTCAAAATCGAAATTTTTTCGATCCCGGCCAAGCCCCCATAATTTGTGGGAGACAACAAGGGGTCCAAGGCTTTTGTCTTTTTCACATTTATTTTTAACTTTAACAAAAATTAATTAAAAAGGTAGATAAGTTTGACAATGATATGCAGAAGGTAACGCCTGCTCGCGCACCTCTCGCGTTCTCTCTGCTGTTCTCTTCAAAGTACACAGGTTAATAGTTTCAGTTTCAATTCACTGCGCCTGCGCGCGAAGACTGCTTGGCTTTGGCTGCCATATATATATATATATATATATATATATATATATATATATATATACATAGAAAATAAAGAACTAAAGCAATTCATTTTCTCTTTTTTTTTCCAAAGTTAATTCAAACTTTGTAAAATTAATTAGTTTTATGACCATTTAAGAGATACGAGAAATTAACTTGTACCTCGGGAGTACAGGTAAAAGTTTATATTTTTAATTTTTAAAATTTTTTAATGAAAATAAGTATGGATAGCTTGAGATTCCAATGCAAATCTACAAGAAACATGTTGTTACGTAGATCGGGGTTCGAGAATTTTATGCAATTGGTCTCAAAGAGCAAGGGAGTTCTTCAGGAGTGATGGAAATTTATTGCCGAAATCCTTGAAATACAGGATGCAGTAGCAATATTCTTTGAATAAATCTCAGAAGGCCCTTCACACCTTCTACGGCGTTCGGACACACTTATCAGTGTCTAAAATACAAGTACGTAAAAGATTATTCACAAGCACTCGTCATCTTACACAACAACCACAGTAATAATTAATTACTGGTTGACTCTTCACGGTCAAATCAATACTACTCTTCAATGGTCAAAACAAGACTAACGACTAACTCAGTTTCGGCAAACGACTCCCAATCTACAGGCCTCGTGCATTTTTCTCGAAAAATCCTTTTGCGTCAAAACTCGTGATATTAGTTATTTCTCCACTAATTTTCAAAAGAATCCATATGGTTGCGAACTTGTCAGCATGGTCGACAAGTCATCAAAAAGGATGCCGGCTTGGCTCTATCACCAAGATTTCGCCAAGTTCCCATTGAATCGCTATTATAATGTAAGGAACGGCGTTGTTTGCAAATATTGTAATTTTAAAGAAAAATAAATACAACATACAGTAATATAAACGTATTACACAGCCAGATATAAATTATTTATACTATTTGAAGCATTTCTTTACCCAAAATTCGTAAGAATATAAATAGATTACTTACATAATAATGAGTGTAAAGTTTAATATTATAAAATAAAAAATAACATATGGGGATAAAATTATTTTAATTTTATTTCAAAATAATTCATTTGAAATAAATATTACTATATTTTGCTACATTATGTTATCTAGATATATATTATAAATGCGAAAATTTGTTTGGATATTTGGTCGTCTTTCACGCAAAAACAACTGAATGGATTATTTAATAAAAAGTTACAGTAATTTAGCTTATACATCAGAGTAACATATACTATATAAAGATATTGTGTGAAGTGTCCAAAATATAACAATATTTGTCAAGTAAGTAGGAAAAATTCTGCCATCTGCAAGCAGTTCTGGCGTGCGCTGCAAAAATTCCCACGGCAGCATATATCTATCTTTTATTGTGAAGAGAGCACTTCGTGTTTTGTCTACGCAAGGCGTAGGCTTTTAATTTGCTCCTGTGATCAGTGTGATTCTATTTTTTTTTTATTTCAGAATAAAAAATGCAAAATAAAACTAAGTTTTAAAGGGAAAGGTTGTTTTAAATCTCTCTTTATTTGAATAGCTAATATTAATTTTTTTTCATGTGTGAACCGTAAGAAATTTATACTTATATCAAAATAAATAATTTTATCGCTTCTGGTACTTAAAAGTAAGTAAACTTTGTCTTTCACACTACATCATTTGGACACATTTACATAATTTGTTTGGGGTTAGTAGTTAATTATAACGCTATAATTTTAACTGAATAGGCAGATATTGCATTTTTTAAGTATAAAAATAATAATAACCTCTATGCTCTGTATTTTTTTAAGTGAGTGAGTGAGTGAATATTAACGTCGCACCGTTCAGCTACACGAGGGCTTTTGGCGACGAACCACGTAATTTTGAACCATGGTCAAGTGACGTGGACGACACCTGGGCTGGCACCCTCTTCTCCCAAATACCACACCCTACCAACTTAGCAGGAATATTCATTAAAATCCACTCTTCCAAGATGTATGGTAGCGCGAGTTCTATGAAGAGTATTTCAGCGGGGAAGGCGAACAGTTTTATAGGAGAAATTGTGTTTTCAGCTCACGGTGTTTCCAGCGGATTGCAAAAATTATCGTTTTTGTCGCGAAAAAATAGTTAATGTCAAATTTCAAGTGTCTTATGATTTTTGTATGTTAATGAAGATCTTAGAAAGCGATTTGACTATTTATTTTAAGTGAACGGTGTATATAATTAATTTTACAGTGGAATATCTTTAATCAATTAATTATCTCTAACGGATTAAATTTTTCAAAGTTGAGTATTTTGTTTATGTATACCCCATAATTTTCAATGTAGTGATCCAAAAAAAATAGTGCATGAAAGAAGCTGCAGTAAATCATAATGCGGTAGATAAAGGGTTAACCTGCATCGCTCCCCTACACGGCGGGTCTTACAAAGCTCTAATAAAGCTCGAGATATGAAAGTAGCTAAACATTTGCCAACTTGACTCTTATCTTCAACATTTCGCTATGTTTTTCATTGAATCACCGTTATAATTTAAGAAACAGCGTTGCTTGCGAATATTACAATTTTAACTTAAAAAAATATAACACGGAATGTAATATTACATTTTTAGATATAAATTACTTACATTATTTTAAGTGCTCATTACACAAAACTTTTAACAATGTGTTATTTTTGCTGAGCAGAGATCAGCTTAGGGAGGTATTTTCAAAAATCAACCCTCAAGAGAGTTACGGGGAGTCATAAATAAAATAAAATCCTTTTTATCAGCTATTAGATCTACAGACTTAAAATTTATAACAAAGGTGTTTTTTTTTCTTTTTGTTCAGCTGATATATGCAAAAAGCTTTTTTTGTTTAATTTGCAATTCCCGTAAAATTAACTCGTTAGAAACTTCTTTATCCTTCAATCTGCATTGTTTAATTTTTCAGTTCACCCGTACGAAGAATGGGTATATACCAGCTAGTATTATAGATATAATATACATATTTATTTATATCCTTTTTAAGTATTGTTTCTCTCCGATTTTCGACCAAGTTCTGGTCCGAATAAGGCAAATTGGTCATAAATAGGTGATTTATATTATTCAGCACTATAATTTCATGTAAATAAAGTACACATAAAGCAGTGGTCGCGAAACTTTTCGACATCACGGACCAGTAAATTCATAATTTAAATCCCACGGACCACTAATAGGATTTTGTGAATGTTAAATATATTTATAAAAAATAATTGTGATCTAACAACGCAATCAATGCATCTTAACAATATGTCCGGAACATCCGTCTCTCAGACGGGGAGGATTTGCTTTGATGCCCGTGTAATGGTCCCTGGGGACCTCACTTTGAGAACTAGAATAATTATGAGACATAAAAGAACCAGTAGCCATTTTTATAAATAACTTTCTTTAATTGGATATCTTTCTCAAATAAAATCAAAGACTTATTAACAAATTCGACAACTAATATTATGAGATTTTAAAGATAATAACCTTTAAATTAGCTCAATTAATTAATGATTCAATTAATTAATTTATTAAATAATGATCACGCAGAAATTACCACGATAAGAGATCCCAGAATTATATTTAATAATGTTCTTATTGAATATTTAACTTTAATCCGACTCTTAAAGCTTGAATGAGACTTTAACTTCAAAATGATATTTACCTCTGGGAATCTCAATTCTTCATGAGGATAATTTATCTTCAACAACAATAATTCAATTCAAAATCACTATAACTCTATGTTTCAATGTCTATCTCCTACTGCTCTAACTTTACTATTTCGTTTGACTTAAATACTGAATCTAATCTGCATAACAAGTAATCCTGTCCGCTCTTTGGAGTTGATTGGAAATAGGTAGGGAATTAAATTTCCCTAAAAGGTCGGTTCAGAAGGTTACTGATAAAGTTCCGTATAGATTCGTCACAATCCCCTCAAAAGAAAACGGGATTTATTCGAAGGACTCAAATGTCCTGAAAATAAATTACGTAAATCCTATCTTTGTCTTACAGTACCGACGATATTAATTTTTAACTGTATATTATTGAAACATCTTCCGTAATGAAAAATGACAAAATTAAGAATTAGAATTAATTGCCAAACCTCATAATATTTTACAAGTTTAAATTAATCCCTGCACTCTATCCATTCGGCGAAGGGGCGTGGGAAAAACCACCCTAGTGGTGGCAAAAACCAGCCCCATAGAGTATGACTTATACTTTATACAAAAAATACAATACAATCTTCTGTGGCACTGGAACATCGAAGACTTCAGGGTCAGCTACCCTGAAAGATTGATATTCAGTTGAGAAGTAGGTAAAAGTAGACATGAAGTTATACATTTGTTACATGAATGTCATACAATAAATATCTGGTTCCTTTGCCTTCTCATTCGAAAAACTTGATGCGCTAGTTAGTGTTAATGGTTAATCTATCTAACTTCGCCGCGCTCTAAGGCACCAGATGTGAAACAAAACATACATAGAAACACACATAGCATATAATAATAATCATTTTGTAATAAACAAATAACACAAACAACCAAATGAATGAATTGTCGCATCTTAGCGAAGTCATACATCGAAGTAAACAAATGCAAAATTTACAGATGTTTTCTCCAAAATACAAAAAGTAACACAAAAGTCGTTTTTCCGTTATAGAAAAAAAAACACACACAATGCAGTGTCCACTTTTGTCAGTCTTCTTAATTTTAGAGTCCGCCCGTGACTTGCTTTAATTGCAAAAATTCTTCATTTGTTCGTACCGCGAAGATAAAGAAACAATACAACCTGGATTTTGACTGTTAAATCCTATGCACTGGATCTCCATTCAACGCTTCCATACTGAGGCTTCTTCTGCGGAATGTGCTGTCAGGTATGCCGTTGATTTCGATGTTGTTGAGGTCCTCATTGATTTTGTCTTTTTCCTGTATACGGCTCCGTAGATAGTATGGGCAAGGTCTCCTTGTATTGGTTTGATTCGACCGGACTGGTTTCTCCGCTTGTTCGTTGTGTCTTCTCGTTGTCGCTCTGGTTTGACGGGTCTGGTTATCACGTCCACTAACTTCCATTCGTGATCCACTTGTAGTCGTAGCAGTCCTGTGATCAGGCAACTTTGATGGACCTGTAATGGACTCTACTCCTGGTGAAGAGGTATTAGGTCTCTTAAATTTATAAGTTCTGGATGAGATCGAGGATGGAATCGACCTCTTGACTCCCTGCCTTTGTTCAGGAGCGTGTCTTTTCCGGTCCTGATGATCAGATCCTTGTCGGGATCTCTTCTTACATATCTTGGACCTTTTTAAAGTTTGGTCCTTCGACGCAGTACTATTAATTTTACGTTTATTTCTGGGGATCTTCCGTGTGGTGTTACTCTGCCGTGATCTACACCTCTCACTTTCCTGACTAGAGGTTTTCCTATGCTCTTTAAACTGTCTTTGATGTGATCTATTCGACCCATGACTAACTTCTTGTTCGTCATATAGAGTTTTACCGGACTATTCGAACTAATCGTGTCTGACTGACGAGGTCGGTACACTCGAACCTGATCAATATTAACAGTTATATTTCTTCCGTTTTCCAAATAACTAAATTATTTCCTTTTATTTCCAAAACTTTATAGGGACCTTCAAATTTAGGCATAAATTTTCCCACCTGTTTCCTACCCGCAGCACTTAAGAAATGTGTTTGAAGTAAAACCAAATCGTTCACTTTGATGTGAACATCCCTCCTTCTGAGATTGTAATGTTTTCCCAAGACCTATGCTTTTTTTTTGCATATTTCGTCTTGCCTCATCGAATAATCTTTCGATGTTATTACCAACATATTTCGCATCCTCCTTAACATTTATGAGCTTGCTAAACGGAGTTATGATTTTCCTTTCTAAAAACAACTCAGCCGGAGTTTAATTTGTCGTCTCATTTACCGCCGTGCGCAATGCGAAAGCGAACTCGTGTAGAAATTGGTCCCAGTTTTCATGATTTTCTTCAACAAAGAAGCTATCATTTGAACTAAATTTCTATTCACTCTCTCCGTGAGATTAGACTGTGGTCGGTACGTTACCGTTTTCATATGTTTGATGTCCAACCTGTGACTGAGATGTTCAAACACGTCAGAAATAAATTGGGGGCCGTTATCACTTATCAAAGAAATCGGAGCTCCGTAACGCGCTATGTAGTTATTAAAAAAGGCATTAGCTATTGTCTGGGCTGAAGCTTTACGAAGAGGAATCAGCTCACACCACTTAGTGAAGTGGTCAGTTATAACTAATATGAATTTATATCTTTCGGGTCGGGATGCGGGGTAGGGGCCTACTAAGTCTAGCGTTACAATTTCATTTGGATATTTCGAAACTATAGGCATTAAACGACCAGCTGGTAGCGCGTTTTTATAATTAAACTTTTGACACCGGTCACAGGTTGAAACATATTCAAATATATATTTTCTCATAAATGGAAAATAGCACGTGTCACGAAGTTTAAGATATGTCTTCCTCTTTCCGAGATGTCCTGCCAATAGCAGATCATGAAATTCTTTCATTATATCTTTTCGAAGAGAACCAGGAATATAAACTCTTAGTTCTCCTAGATTAGAAAAATACTTCGCGTAAAAGAGGAGACCATTTATTAACTTGAAGTCCTGGGACCAACTCTCGCATACCGTCGCATTAACAGAACTGTCATCAGGGTTTTCTAAGTATCGATAAATATGTCCTAATTCAGGATCTTCCCTCTGTTCCTTAATGAATTGTTCACGGGAATTTATTGCGAGGGCTCTAAGAGCTGCGCACGAAATTTGCGATCCCTCGACACTGTCTACTGGATTTCTTGATAAAAGATCGATCTGCGACCACGTTTTGAACACCAGGTCTGTGTTCCCATTCTATGTTAAACTCTGACAATTTCAATGCCCATCGGATCATCCTACTTGATAAATTCTTACCATTGGTTAACTTCGTTAACGCTGCGTGATCTGTAATCACTTTCACAGGTAGGGGTCCAAAATAAGTTTTAAACTTATTTAGAGCCCAAATTACCGCCAAACATTTTCTTTCGGTAACCGTATAATTACGTTCTGCTTTATTAAGGGTTCGAGACGCGAAAGCAATAGGTTTTGATTTTGCTGAAGCACAGCACCAATTCCGACCCCACTTGCATCAGTGAATAAATTGAACTGTTCAGAAAAATTTGGTAATTGCAAAATCGGTGCCTCCGTTAGTGTGCGTTTGATCTGATCAAAAGATTCCTGTGCTTCTTCTGACCAGTTAAACTTCGCCCCCTTTTTCTTTAATTGGTACAATGGTTCGCATATATCTGCGTATCGCGGAATAAATTTTGGTACCAACCCGTCATCCCTAAAAATTTTGACACTTCTCTATTATTTTTGGGAGGTTTCATTTCCGTAATTGCCCGAATTTTTTATTGTCAGTTTCGATTCCTTCTTTACTAATAATCAGGCCTAAATATTTGAGTTTGTCACGAGCGAAGTGACATTTTTCTTTATTTAACGTTAGCCCTGCGTCTCGTAATAAGGTAAAAACCTGAGTTAAATGATCTAGATGGTCTTTAAACGATGGAGATGTAATAATAACATCGTCCATGTATACAGACACGAAACGCCCAATAACAGGTTGGAGGATTATATCGATAGCCCTTTGGAAATTAGGTGCCGCTCCAGAAAGACCAAAAAGGCATGCGTAGGAATGCAAAAGTGCCATTGCGAGTGATAAACGCTGTTTTTCTATGTCCTTTGGACTAATCGCCAACTGAAAATAGCCACTTCTGAGATCTAGAGTGGACATAACGTTGGTGTGAGGGATATTGGTGAGTAAGTCATCAATAACCGGTAATGGATATCGAGGATATTTGGTAATTCCATTTAGTTTCCGATAATCGATCGCGAAACGATACGCCTCGGGAGAATCTGGAGGAAGGTCATTGTTCTTTCGAGTTAATACGACTGGAGATGCATAGGGCGAATTAATAGGACAAATTGTACCATCCCGTAACATCTTATCTATGTGATAATCAATAATGCCTTGTTTGACCCGGTCGTACTTGTATGGTCTCGACACTACCGGTCCTTTATCTCCAGTATCTATCTCATGATATACAACATGCGTTAATCCCGGTTGATCGGAAAATAACCCTTTAAAATTATTAAATAAGGCTTTTAATTGCTTCTGTTGCTCGTCATCAAGTTTCGATTCTGTGAGATCAATATCAACGAGTTTCTCCTCTTTAGGCGTTTGTTTGATCAGATGATCGGGTATGATTAAGGATTTCTGATCAAAATCTAATGTTAATCGTGACGCCTTCATAAAATCAATCCCCAAAATGCACTGATACTGCATGTTATCAAGTATATGGAATTCCCAGGGTTTCTGAAATTCCCTGATTCTAATTTGTAATTCGACTCTACCCAAAGGTATGAAAAATAATTGCGGTATACCTCCTCCGAAATAAAAGATTTCTCTGCTCCCGTGTCCCATAGTGCTGTAATAAAGGTTTCATTTAATAGAATAGGGACATACGGTAATTCGACTGGGGTCATTCTTATAGATGATACTCTGATAGGCCGATGATCCCAAACTGGAGGATTTTCCGTACCTCGCGATCGATTACCCCCATATTCACATCGATCGCTTAAAAGTTTAAATTTCTACTTCGTTCATTTTGACCTCGAAATGAACTATTTCTCGACCCGCTTTGTCGACCGCCTTGACTGTGGAATGGTTGATCCGATTGTCCACCTTGGCGTCTACCCTCGAATCTGCGATTATTTGTGAAACCTTGGTTTTCGAACCGATTAAATTCCCTTTGTGGTCGGCTATTATTGGCGTATCTCTCATTATTTCTGTTTTCCCTCCAATTTTCTTGTCTATGCCGGGTATTAAAACGATTGTTTTCATGAGGTCCTGAACTTCTAAATCCCTCACTCGAACCTCTGATTTGTCTATGCATAAAACGTTCTTCGTATTTATCAACGATTTGTAGGAGATTGGCAGTATTTCGTGGATGTCTAACTTCGACATAATCCAAAATTTGAGGTTCTAATCGACTAACGATGTGATCTATTAATTTTTCCTCCGACATTTCTAGTTTAAGGACTTTATGAATTTTCAACAATTCATAAATAAAGTCCGAAGGCTGTTGATCTCGTCTTTGTGATGAGGAATAAAATCTCGTTTCTAGTTCTGACCTGTTTCTGACCACGGGAAATTGTTCCGACAATGCCTGTTTTAAGTGCGCGTAGTCTGTTGTCTTATCTTCAATGACTCTATAACCTAGAACTTCGAACCAGTCGAGTGCTCGACCTTTGAGATGACCTTTCAAGTAAGCACATGCCAGTTGTGCAGGTATCTCATAATACGCGAGATTATGATCAATATTCTCCAAAAAATCATCTATGTTCTCAATCCCCGAAAAATATTGTTCCGGAATGATTCTAAAACTGGATCCGACTCTATTCTCGGGATTTATACGTTGGGCGCCATTGTAATGGTCCCTGGGGACCTCACTTTGAGAACTAGAATAATTATGAGACATAAAAGAACCAGTAGCCATTTTTATAAATAACTTTCTTTAATTGGATATCTTTCTCAAATAAAATCAAAGACTTATTAACAAATTCGACAACTAATATTATGAGATTTTAAAGATAATAACCTTTAAATTAGCTCAATTAATTAATGATTCAATTAATTAATTTATTAAATAATGATTACGCAGAAATTACCACGATAAGAGATCCCAGAATTATATTTAATAATGTTCTTATTGAATATTTAACTTTAATCCGACTCTTAAAGCTTGAATGAGACTTTAACTTCAAAATGATATTTACCTCTAGGAATCTCAATTCTTCATGAGGATAATTTATCTTCAACAACAATAATTCAATTCAAAATCACTATAACTCTATGTTTCAATGTCTATCTCCTACTGCTCTAACTTTACTATTTCGTTTGACTTAAATACTGAATCTAATCTGCATAACAAGTAATCCTGTCCGCTCTTTGGAGTTGATTGGAAATAGGTAGGGAATTAAATTTCCCTAAAAAGGTCTGTTCAGAAGGTTAGTGATAAAGTTCCGTATAGATTCGTCACACCCGTAGATAAAGCTGTCGTGTGATTTGGGGGGTTAGCTGCCTTGACATCTTCAAGACTTTACCCCCATTTGGACTCTACCCAGTGAGAGGATCACGTGGTGGTACATGGCGATTTTTTTCAACTCACAATATGTGCGATTTTTCTTATCTATCACCGTCTATCACACACGGATATTCCTATAGTTTTTTCGTGTTTGCTGTCATTTTTTTTCATTACTTTTAAATGAACATAGATAATTTTTAATCGATTTTTATAAAAATACTAGTCACACAATTCTTGTGATAAAAATATATTGTTATGCTTGATTTTACTCCACACATTTTTTGTTTGAGCCATACTGAATTTCATGAACTGCAAGGACATTCTAAACACCCCTTAACGTAGTGAATTTTTTTAAAAAAATTATGTTTCCGTCTGTCAGATGGATGTTTCTCAGAGCGGCAAAAAAAAATTTATGCTCCGGCCAGAGGGTTAAAACACAACTTAACGTGATGAGTATATTCCACACCTTTTGGGGACCAGCGATATTTTCTCGCGGACTACCACTTTGGCGACCTCTGACATAAAGCACAAATTTTAAAACAATACACATATAATTATTATTTGGAACGTGAAAAAGTACGTAGCACGTATTCAATTGTACGCATTATTGCAGTAGTTCCGGGAACCATTGTAACGAAGTTTATTTATTATTCATTCATAGTATTTTCTTTTTGTCGTCTCAAGTGGTCGTGCATCGCATAAGTTTAAGTCGATGGAATTTTTCTTATTACTTTAAATGTGTTATAATATAATGAAAATAAATTATTTCGTTCTCTGTCATTATTATAATAATTCAAAATTTTCTGACATTCCAGAAAATTCATTCGATATAATTTAAAAAGTAGTATTCCTGTTGCTAGATAATTTTACGTTTTCAGTAAATAACTTGAAGTGTCATTTTATTTAATCTGTCCACTCAACAAAATGTATCTGTCCACTTTCGTAAAATTATCCAATCGATTTAAGACAGACTAACATTTCGTTTGAATTTCCAAATCAATATTTTATACAGTCATCTATATTTAAGCTAATTTCTGAACTTCAACTATATATATATAATATATATAAAGTAAATATTGTAGTAAACAATTCAAAAAATAATGCGTTCGCGTATAAAATAAAACAAAAAAATCATGGATGATAACTCCTTCTTTTCACAATGTATTTGGGTAACAACTAAATGACTTCAAATTGTATATTGGCACTCTAAATCTTGAATGGAATTGTTATCGAATAGCTTAGAACATAATTCTGATAAAAATTGGGCTTTGCTGAGAGCAATTTTAAAGTATTGGACTACGTTTAAAACCATGATTTCGCAAAAGCGTGTAAATGAATAATTTTTCTGATTTTCGGTGTCAATTGAATTAGAATACATATTTGTAAATTTGTTTATAGAATATTATGACAAGAAGTTATTTAAAATTATTATTTATTTTTGGCAAAAAATAAAATAAAAAAAGAAAATGGCATATTTTCAAAATATTCTTCTTTCATGGTAAATGCGTCTATAATAATAATATTCTGCCTATATATAGCTAAGACTTTTGTACCGAGCCTGAATATTTTCAGAGTTTTACTATCAATAAAAATTAAAACCATTTGTTTCACATCCAACTATTGGTTCAAACTCTTCCTCTATATATTTATTTACATATCTTGTTCAAATTTTCAATTGTTCATGAAATATTTTTTATTCATCCACTCAAGTTCACAAATACATTTTTTAAACTTGTAGTAGATGACACTTGGTGTTAATACACTTTTTTCAAATATTAACTCATTAATTAGATTTAATTAATCAATTATAGTTAAAGAGATATATTTCAATCGATATTATTCTTCTAGAGGGGAGCACCTTTGGATAAAACAGCTTTTGTTAAATTTGCGAGGAAGATTTAACTTAACCTAAATAATCATATGCTAATTAGACATCAACACTCCTGCTACACAGGTTTTAAGATAAATTCTTACCTTTTTTCTTCAATTTTTGTTAAAAAATGTTATTACAAATTTAGTGTGGTTAAAAAGTTTTCAATGTTAATTTAAAAGGTGTTTTGCCACTTAATATTGTGATTCTATCATATGTATATACATATTTATATTAATTGTAACTATTTAATAAAAAAGTAAATAAAATAAAACATTACTTTTTTTGAAGTATGTAGGAATTGACTTTAAAAAAAATTACATTAATTGTTTGTTAAAGTTTCTCTACTTTGATATATTAAAATATGAATGAATACACTTCTAAATTATATTTTCCAAAAATCCTATTTCAGACTCTGTACAGAAGTCTAAACTACATATAAACAAAATGCAGTTGAACCTGTTTTTGTGCGTTTGAAAGGAAACGCATAAAAGTAATCGCACTAAAAAAATATTCGAAAGTTTCATTAATTCTTACATATAACAAGCAAATTCGTCGAAATACTGCATAATTTTTTATGCGGTCGCACAAAAATAAAATCGTGGCCGCGGTAGCCTAGTGGTATAGGTATCGGACCGTGGCTTGCCTTTTCACGAGTTCGAGCCCAGTACCACTAAAGACCCGCCGTGTAGGGCAGCGATGCACGCTAAATCTGTCGAGAGCTGAAACGTCCTCAGTTTGGTGAGGTATGGTAGTTAGGAGAGGGGGTGCCAGCTCAGGTGTCGTCCACCTCACCTGACCATAGTTCAAAATTAGTACGTGGTCCGTTGCCGAAAGCCCTCGTGTAGCTGAACAGTGCGACGTTAATATTCAATCAACAAAAATGAAATCATATAAAAAAGGACCGCACAAAAACAGGTTCTACTGCATTGTTATAATAGAAGCATTTTTTTTTTATAAAAGGAGAATGTGTTTTGAAAATATATTATTCTTTCATCAATTTTTGAAAGAAAAAATTGCATTTAAATCATTTTTCTTGTAATAATATTGTTAAATATTATATGTATATTCTAATCCAAGTGACATTGAACATCTAAAGAAATTCATTTATTGGCTTTTTTCAGAAACATGGTTCAAAACGCAGTCAAATGCCTTAAGAATACTAAAGGAAAATTAAATTCTTGAAGATATTTGTGGCTATGAGAGAAAATTACAATTCTTTCAAGGATAAACCATAGGGGTTTTTTTCACGGAGAATTTTTCTTATGTATGATTTAAGTAAATTTTAAAAAAGAAAAAAAAAATTATCAAGCACTATTTCTAAGAAACAAGAAAACATTTATTTCGCAAAAAAAGTTAATTTTTTCCGTTAGAATCACAAAAAATTCAATACCTGCGCAGTAAAAGCTTTTACTAAAACAAGGATGTTTACTTTGAAAATTTAAACGCATTTTAACACTTGAGCAGAAAAAATACGTAAATCACAAGAAAAACTGCTTTTAAATTTGTACGCAGGCGACATTTGACACCATTGAGCTTTTTTGTTGAAGAAAAATTTTAATATATTTTAAAATTCAATAATGTAAAATAAGGAGTGTGTTTGACTATTGAAAATATCACGCAAGTGCTGCGTTCATTTTCAATGAGACAAAATATGATAGTTATCAATTTCCAATTTCAATAACAGATGGAAAAATTCCGTCTCTATGGCTGATTTCTAATCAACCGTCTCACGACGTTATCAGTAACTTCATTGAAAACTTGTTATCATCCATATGTGTATCAAAATAATGTTTTAACGGCTTTGAAAATAGATTCGGATTACAAATATTAAACAATTTATAACTTGGTCACACTGCTGATTTTCAATGTCCTACTTTGACGGTATAGTTACAAATTTTCTTGGGGCTTTTGCTCTTGTTTTGATTTGTTCGTATGTCTATAATTGGATTCGAAGCCGCAATTACCCGCCGGGACCCCTTGGATTACCCATAGTTGGATATGTACCTTTCCTTGGGGAAAAGCCTAATTTAACCTTGGAAAACTTGAGCAAGAAGTATGGTGATGTTTTCAGGTAAGTGAAGGTCATATTTTGTTAATTGCACAATTTTAACGAGATATCTAATCTAAAAGTTTATTAGAAGTATAATGTTTTGTATCATAATAATAACGGAATATAAATGTATGTAGATTTAAAGAAGTGCCGTATATTCCTACGTTTAACGCGCACTTTAAACTCGAGAAATAAAATCGAAATTTACGGGTGAACGTTAAAAGCCGTATATAAAAAATTGAGGGGAAACAAATGTTAAGTTTATATATATATATATAAATACAGAAAAAAAAATTTGTGCGCGAGCTTTTGACCACACGATAGAAGTGAAAACTGATGATGTATTCTGGCAAGAGTATCCAACATATCTTTCGGTTGTACTATGTTTTCTTGGTTCTTACGTATTATTGCGACTATCGCTAACGTTCAAGATAACCTGCCAAGTTTGCAACCCCAATTTCGCATGTGTCGTATGCGCTGTCATGCTTCACTTGCTTCGTTTTATATAATGTCTCCAATAGGTTTTGATAATACGTAAGTACAGAATAATCTTTTTCAATCATTTTCACTTGTGCTCCTCTTCTCTCGTTCACTCGCCCGTGGGTAGCCTAGTGGTTAGAGCATCGGACTCCAGACCGGAAGGCCTGGGTTCGATGCTCGATGTCACCAAATACCCTCCGAGTGCACACGGAGTACGTGCTCGTTAAATCAGTGGGTCCGTAGTCTTGTGGGCTTATTCACTAGCGCAGGAACTGGAGAATATTTCCCTCCCCTTCAGTTCACTTGCAGAAATTGTGGAGGTGGAGATAGAGGTCGTGTCGCCATCTATCGTCCGTCCCTTCGGGGAAGTTTCTCTGAGCTTAAATCGCACTGTCACCTGTATGGTGCTCAAGGCCAACGACAGGCGTACCTCTTGCCCATGCCACGATGAATTTCGTGGGCCTCGTTCTGACTACTGTCAGACAGGTGGCATTAGCCACAACAACAACAACAAAAAAAAAAACCTCACGGAAAAAAGTACGCATGAAATTTTTACTTAAAAAAAACATGTGCCTAAAAAGTTTTCAATTCAAAACTAAGCTCGCGGCGCTGATCCGAGCACGATTTCCGACTATAGCCGAAAAAAAAACGAGTAACGTAAGGGACCTGTAGCGGTATCTAAATATACCCGTAATAGCCACTACGCAATGCCGATGGCAAGGAAACTCGTTTACGGATCAAAAGGTGCCCGCTTCTGATCTTCCTACCGACCCTAACATCGTGCTTCACTTAAATTCTCTCTTCAGAAAAACGCGCCTAAAAAAGTTATCGTTTCAAAAATGAGCATATAAGAATTAGATTGCTGCGTATGCATTTGGCGGCTTTTGTATGCACACACACAATTTTTTTTTACCTTCTAACTCATTCACATATGCCTTTGTTGTTTTAAATTTCCTTTCATTGGTTTATTGATCCTGGCATCTAATAGCTAAACTTAGATGTTCATCCACCTGGAGTAACTGTCATTTTTATGTTGCATTGTCTAGGACAGGGATGGTTAATTTTTATGGATCAACGTGCCATTTTTTCTAAAGAAGTGTTTAATGAGATATGGGCGTGCCGTCAAGTAAGTTTTTGGCATGTGATTATTGGGAAAATAATACAACTAAATACTAACAGCTCAAAACTCTTTATATACTACGAAAAAATACTGTTTACTCTGTATAGCTGTAAATGTTTTAGTGATACATGTAATTCAAATTAAAGTAATATTAGTATGACTTCTGTTGTTGCAGATTAGATGATAAATAATTCATATTAGGATTGTAAGATGCTATACTTTTAGTAGAATACTGTAAGATCGTCTTGTCGTTGAATTAATCATCACTCAAATGAACTGGATTTACCGTTTTATTATTTCCTTCAAAGTGCATCACTATATATATATATATATATTTATATTTACAACTCTATTTACAACTATAAATCGCATCGAGAACTACAGGCAGCTTCCTCCATTTTTACGTTCCAGACCACCTTCTTCCTTTCGCCTTCCCGCTCAAAGGCCAAAACAGTTAACAGCAGCACCCTCTTTCTAGTCTATCCTGTGCTATGTGTCAAGCCTCCTAGTGCACTATGTGCCCCGCCGTTACAGACAAATTGCTTTAAATAATTAGTATGTGCCACGCCGTTACAGACTAATTATTTTAAATAATTAGTCTGTAACGGCGTGGCATATAGTGCACTAGGACGGCGGAGCACATAGTGCACTAGGAGGCTTAACACATAGCACACGATACACTAGAAAGAGGGTGCTGCTGTGAACAGTTTTGGCCTTTGAGCGGGAAGGAGAGAAGAAGAAGGTGGTCTCGAACGTAAAAATGGAGGAAGCTGCCTGTAGTTCTCGATGCGATTTATAGTTGTAAATAAAGTTTTAAATATATATATAGTGATGTGCTTTGAAGGAAATAATAAAACGGTAAATCAGGTTAATTTGAGTGATGATTAATTTAACTACAAGACGATCTTACAATGCATGCTGAATTGGAGTCATCTGCCTAAAGGTTTCTAAGCAATTGATTTTTTTTACTGTGGTTCACTTTTTCGACAAGAGGATTTGTGATTTGTTTCAAAATACCTTTTTCCATACGATCTTTAGCATACCTGTTCTAGAACATAAGACTCTCACCGCTTTGTTGCCTTTACTAATCATGCTATATTTCTAGACTCACCAAATTTGAAATTCTCAGTTTCACTTTCAATCTTGCACTTTTTGTTCTTTTGCTGAACCAGCAATGTTAAATAACAAATAAAAATCATAAATATAATACAAGTAAACATTAAAAGGCAGTTGTGTCAACGAAATTGACTATGCTATGCGTCGAAAGATTTTGCATCATAAGCAATTGTAGTTCCCGACGTAATTAATGCAAGATAATAACAAATGAGTGTGCTCCTAGCCACTCCGTGATCGATCACTCGTGTTTGTTCATAATACGCTTCATAGTTAACTTTGTTATTTTGAAATAAAATAAAAACCATTTGCATCTCTCGCGTGTCTAAAATATTATGTTGTTTGCCATTGATGGCATGCGTGCCACTGGTTTGCCATCCCTGGTCTAGGAAATGTCTTCATTTTATCCTTAAGATGTAACAAATTAAAAGTATTTCTGGAAAATACTTGATAGTAAAGACTTTTTTTAAGACACCAGGATGCCTTCACCTAATATTTCTTTCTCGTAATTTTACACCGTTTTCGTCCACACACATTCATCATTTTCATTCCCCCAAAAGAAAATACCTTTTGGGAAATTAGACTTCGACATTGGTTTAATTAAAAAGAAAATAACCGTGGATTTTAATGCTGTACTGTCCTCTAAGCAAAGGGACACTTCTCTGAAGTGAGATATTTCGTGAGCTGTTGTTTTTATGTGAGTCATTTTTGTTAGAGATGAGAGCATTGCGCATGTACATTTCAGATTTCTTCGTAATAAAAGAGTATGCATTATATGGCAAATATGCACCTAAAAATTAAAAAAATGCAGTAAGTTTAGGGGCGCGTAATACGTCAAAATACACACGGTACGTTTTTTCATTAATTAATGTTATTTAATTGTAGTACACATAATTAGTTGTTCCATAAATATATCTGTAAAAGGTTATAGTTTAAAAAAACTAAACACCCTTTTATAGTTAATTGAACTAAGCTGTAACTTAATCTTTCGGTCCCCCGTTAAATACATCCATGTCGTTGTTGACGTGCGTTTTTTATCCTGGGATGCAAGTGAAGAAGAACAGAAAGCTTACAATACAACAGAAGAGTATACAAGAAGGGTATACAAGTCCTTTCGAGACGGGAATACATTACAGGCGAAAGACCGACTTCTTTCCCGAAGAAAATACAACCATGTCTTATTCGAGATTCGAACCCACTCGGTTATAAGCCGAGGGTCATAGCCACCATACTGGCTGGGTGACTAATACATCCATGTAACGTATGATTATTATATGCGTCACCCAGTGATGGCCAGAAAAAGGCAATCAGAGAGCATTCAATTAACAAGAAATTCCTTTTATTTATCAAACTATTTTTAGTATTTGTGGTAAATGAAGCTCCACGAACAACAGAAAATATATTTCATGTAGCGTTGTAATAAATTTGATTCTCGATCAGTTTAACATAATAATAATGAATAAGGATTCAAACACGAAATTGCTTAAAACATGGGTCAGCAACCTTTTAGCTGTGGCGTACCTAACCAATCTACCAATATGATTCGCTTGCCACACAGTAGGGTATTTTTAAAACAATTCGATTCCCGCGATAATAACTGCAGAGTTAGAGAACAGAGGTCAATAATATACATATTTACAGTTTTATTATACACTCTGTCGCAAAAAAATATATGCACCCAGAAGAAATTGAGCTACATTCACGAAATTTGGTATGCATGTAGTGTATATGAAAATAAACAAATGATTAAAAATTCAGAACAAAATATCATTTTATTAAGCGGTTACAGCTTGCAAAAGGTTAAAAATTAGTAAGTAGTAAAGCCACCTCTGGCAGCTATACAAGCCGAAATTCGGCGTGGCATCGATTCAATTAGATCACTTATGACCCCCTGTGGAAGATCCTGCCATAGTCTTTGCATCTGCGCAGTTAATTCTCCTGTATCTCGGGACGGCTGCAGTTGCCTTCCCAACGCGTCCAGACATGCTCTATTGGCGAAAGATCTGGTGACCTGGCAGGCCATGGTAGGACGTCATATCCTTGAAGACATTGTTGGGAGAGTCGCGCAGTATGTGGACGAGCATTATCCTGTTGATAAATGGCACCTGGGCGACTTGATAGCATGGGTAGCACAATCGGCGTTAAAATATCGTCCACGTATCTGCGAGCTGTCAAAGTGCCTTGAAGGACCACTAAAGATGATCGTGTGTCCCAAGAAATTGCTCCCCACACTGTCACACCTTGTGAAATTGCTGTATGCCGCTCGACAATAAATGCCGGATCGGACCGCTGGCCGGTGCGCCTCCAGACACGTGTGCGGTGGTCATCATCACTGAGACTGAATCGGGATTCATCACTGAAGATGACACGTCTCCAGTCTGTCACACTCCAAGTTGCCCGACGTCGGCAAAAATCCAGTCGACACTGCCTATGATGTGGGGTCAGTGGTAAGCGTCTTAGCGGACGTCGGCTCCTCAAGCCAACTTCGGTCAGTCGTCTCCTTATGGTTTCTCTTGATGGCACTGGATGTCTGGAAGGAGGTAAGTGGCGTTGAATCGATGCTAGCGACGTTGTTGGTGCCGAAGTGGCCACTCTTCTGATTGCACGATCCTCGCGATCATTTGTGTTCCTGGGACGTCCTGACCCTCCGCGACGGTACACTCTACCTTCTGTGATCCACTGTTGCCAACACCGAGCAACTACCATATCGCTCTGACCGAGGTGGCGGCCGATACGTCTATTCGACCAACCTGCTTCTCTGAGGCCTATTATACGGCCCCTATCAAAGTCCGTCAGCTGCTCGTACTGCCGCCGGTTACGTCTTAGAGGCATCCTAAGTCTCAATATCGTCTATCAAAGTCATCAGATTCGTTTGGATAGCCGTACGGCGCTCGTACTCATGCTTTTAAACTCTCCCAGTTGCGCAACTAATATGCGCATAGCACACTTAGCCTTGTCTCATTGGCTTCGAAATTTTAATCATTTGCATATCTCTTACCAGACTACATTCTTGCCGAGTTTCGTGATTGTAGCTTGATTTCTTCTGAGTGCATATATTTTTTTGCGACAGAGTGTATATTAATTTTGCATTCTTGAAAGATAGCTCTTAACATAAAATATAGCTACTTCTTCAACAAAAATAAAAAAAAATTTAAATTTTACATATATTACTAGTGGTCCCGACAGAAGTTGTCCTGTACACACGTCTTAAATCAGAAAATAACAAACCTTTTTTGAATAAGTTGAAATAATCTGGACCGTTTTGATGAAATTTTTTATAAAGGAAGTTATTACAATACCTGACATCATCACATGTACATTTACCACAATTCGACCTATCGATTGCGTGTGAGTATGTGTTTACTATAAACTAAGTTGAATATAGAACCTATTCTGAATAGAAACTTAAACTTGTTTTGATTAAGGGTAAAAAAGATAAAACTCGAGCTATTTTCATAGCAGGTATATTTTTTAAAGCACAAAAAATAAATTTATCGTAATTCCATTGAATGTACAATGTTTTTGGTTAATCCTTGAGGGATATCAACAAACAAATGCGATGGTTCGCCAAACCTCGGACATGCAAATTATAATTGGCCTTGCGAAAAGCAAGGGTTTTCTAAATCTAAGCCACAAATTGTCATTGTTTGACCTTGTGACTTATTAATGGTCATAGCAAATACCAAGCGAAATAGAAATTATAAACATTTGAATGGGTAAGTGAGTCTGAAAGAATCGTTGGGATCTTTGGTAGAAGTACAACTTCACCTTGAAGTTTGTCGCTCAAAATAGTGGCCTCAAGAATATTGTCCATGATTTTTTTATGAACAATCGCGTTCCCTTACATAATTTTGGCGCATATTTAAATAATTGTGGTATCGGACTGAATTGTGAATCTAAATCATTATGGAATCCACTTGAACTCACACAAAAAATATCATCAAAATCGCTCTAGCCGTTTAGGAGTAGTCAGTCACATACACACGCACAGAAGAATTACATACATGAAGATTATTTGAAAAAATATTATTTAAAAAGGCTAAAAAGTATGATTCTTCTGCATTTTTGTAATAATAAAGACCCGGTTTGGCCAGTTTGGCTGAAAATCGATTTTCGACGCCAACTTACGACATTTTTATAACAATAGCGTTGTTACAACATTGTAGGTGAATATTGAGTTGAATGTTTTTAATTAATATCTTTTTAACTAATTGAGATATCGGACCGTGTAAGATTCGCCCGGAAGTTTAAAAATCTTTATAGGTGGCGCGGCCATCGAGGGGAGAGGAAAAGACAGAGAGAAAAAGGAGAAAAAGAGGAAGGTGAGGGGAACAACATGGCGGAGCGAGAGGTCATGGCAGAATGAGCGGGATAGTGACTACGTTGGCGAAGATAGTAACAAAATGGTGTTAACAACTTAAACTTAAATGTATATAGTTAGTTTTTACCTTTATGTTGTTTGGTGTTGTGTGTGGCTGTCTTTGGAATAAAACTCTTTACCCATTAAAGAAGTAGTGAATTAATTGTGCCTGGATTTTTGGATAAATGTTGGAATCTTCATTTGAATGAAAAGAACCTACGTACTGGTTTTATCGACCGAATTTTGAATCTAAACCATTCTCGAATTCACTTGAACCCACACAAAAAATTACATCCAAATCGGTCCAGCCGTTTAGGAGGAGTTTAGTCACATACACAGACAGGCACAGAGATTTTTATATATAAAGAAATATTTTTAAAAATATTTTTTTAAATGAAAAACAAACAATATAAAATAAAAGTATTACCACTCATTAAAGTTAAATAAAAAGATGAAAAATTTTTTTAATACAAACCTAATGCTTACACCGCTCTACACTTTCATATCGCAAAACCAGGGGTACAATTTCTGGCTTTCAATTTGACACGATTTTGAGCATTCACTTAAAATATTTCTTTGCAGATTCGAAGTATTATTCATGCGAGGAAAGATTTTATAATTAGATATGTAGAGCCAAAAGTGGAAATCAGAGTAAATGCAATTTTTTGTTCAAACAATTAAATTTCTCCAGCAATGGCATTCAATAATTTACTAAATAGCTTTTTCAGATTTTTTTCGTAATTCCGTATATGTCCATAATTCTGAAGATGTTTGACAAATAAGGTCTCCATTACAAATTCATCAACTTCCATCAACTCAAAAATTAAAAATAATTGTAGAGAAGTGCAGTGCCACTGAGAATTGTACAGCGAGCCACATGTGGCACGCGTACCATGGGCTGCCAAACTCTGGTCTAAAACATCACTACGAACTGCTAACAATTACCAGTGAGGCCTTAAGACTTATTGAGGCCGTGGGTCCCTATCAGAACTAGGCCGTATTTACGACCCTTTAATGTACATAGCACACGTCAAATACTCGTACAAACGGTAACCTGTATTATATAAATGAGCATAACACACAAACTTTGCCACAAATCAATTCAACAAACACCGCTTTTCGACTAAATGAGTTGTGATACGTCGTGGTAAAAGGTGTAATGTTGTTGTAGCTTCACCAACAGACGTATTCTTAAAGACAGCACTTTTATTTATTATGAACATGAAAATTTTAAAATTAAAGGACCCACGTGGGTAATATTTCAAAATGGCTACCGACCTAATGCGCCGGTGCTGAGAAGCTATCTATATTATACACAAAAGAACACATTCTTACCGGAGGAGAGCACAGTGCGCCTCCTGGTGAATGGAGGAATCACTACATCCCCACACAAAATTGATGTGTCATGCATGATACTCAATCTGATTATAAAGCATAAAATAATATACATTCATATCATACACTAATTACAGTTAAATAGCATTACCTCACACTTAAAAAATATGAAAAATAAGTATACATGACAAATTACACAAAACTAAATTAAGAATACAATTTTAATATAATTACCATAATAATCAAGAAAATTTAAATTTAAGGAATTCACAGAATAAACAACATTAATCTAACAAAAATATGATTCGAAAAGAAACAGCATTTTTTTTTAAAAAAAGTGTAAATAGACACACAGAATGAGATAAAGAAAATAATTATTCACTAAATCTAAAAGTTTCTTTTTAAAATTGAAAAGCACATTTGTTACACCATCGTGAGTGCATCAGCATGAGGCATTTTCACACCAGGACAATGTTTAATTGTCACATTGAACTTTTGCTGTGCAAAGGCTCATCTTTGTAGCCTCGCAGATTGTGATGCACTCTTTGTTAAATTAGGTAAAGGGTTACGTTCAGTATAAAATTCAATTTCAGTCCCAAATACCCATACTTTGAACTTTTTTAAGCTCC
Organism: Trichonephila clavipes; assembly: GCA_019973935.1. Taxonomy (NCBI): domain Eukaryota; kingdom Metazoa; phylum Arthropoda; class Arachnida; order Araneae; family Nephilidae; genus Trichonephila; species Trichonephila clavipes. The sequence goes on from BMAU01018115.1 coordinate 147,370, forward strand.
ACACAATCGCAAATTACTCTCGTTCAATAGTTGACCATGACTGCTGGGTCTTGCTTAATTTTTGATTTGCATAAGCAATTGGGTAGCACTTATCACCGCACTTTTGTGACAGGCAAGCAGCTATGCCAATTTGCGATGCATCTGAATGAATGGTATACGGTTTATCAGGAACTGGAGAGTACAGTGAAGGTGCTTCCACTAAAGCCTTTTTTAGAAGATGAAATGAGGAATCATGTTTCTCAGTCCATGGGTTGGAATCAGGTACTCTCTTTTTGGTGAGTTCTGTCGATGGATACACAAGTTCTGAATATTTAGGAATATACTCGCGATAGTAATTACACAGTCCAAGTACACTACGAAGCTCCTTCTTCGTTTTAGACACTAGTAAGTTGTTGATAACTGCAGTCTTTTCAAGATCTGGTTTGTGCTTACCCGAACCGATAATATGAGCCAAATATTTAACTTGAGTTTTTCCAAAAGAACACTTTTTGAGGTTCACAGTAAAATTTAACTGTGAAAGTTTCGTTAGAATAGAATCCAGATGAAGATGTTCTTCCCAATTTTTGGAGAAGATTGCGATGTCGTCGATGTAGGCACGTGAAAATTCTCTATAACACGATAATGCTTTGTTCATTTCACGTTGAAATGTGGCAGACGCATTTTTCAAACCAAAACTCATCACCTGGAACCGGTACTGTTGCCGATTAGTCTTGAAAGATGTAAGATTTTTGCCGTCTTCAGCCATGGGTATAGCCCAATACCCTTTCAAGAGATCTAACCTAGTGAGGATATTGGCTCTTCTAATAGAATGTATGAGCTCCACTGCATCTTCCTTCGGAAAATCATCAGACACACTCTCCGAGTTAAGAGCTTGTGGCCGCGGTAGCCGAGTGGTATAGGTATCGGAGCGTGGCTTGCTTTGTCACGAGTTCGAGCCCAGTACCCCTAAAGACCCGCCGTGTAGGGCAGCGATGCACGTTAAATCTGTCGAGAGCTGAAACGTCCTCCCGTTGGTGTGGTGCGGTAATAAGGAGAGGGGGTGCCAGCTCAGGTGTCGTGCACGTCACTTGACCATGGTTCAAAAGTACGTGGTCCGTCGCCAAAAGCCCTCGTGTAGTTGAACAGTGCGACGTTAATATTCAATCAATCAACCGAGTTAAGAGCTCTGAAGTCAACGCAGAGTCGTAGGGTGCCATCTTTCTTGTTAACGCAAGCAATTGGATATGCCATTTCTGCGTCAGATTCTTCAATTAAATCAAGTCGCAAAAGCTCCTCTATCTGCTCATCAACTTTAATCTTCAAGGACTCTGGGATGCGATATATATATATATATATATATATATATATATATATATATATATATATATATATATATATATATATATACGAACGGCTTTTTACGTTCAATGTTCGGCTTTAAGCGAATTCGATGAGTCCCTACTTTGGCTATTTTCACATCACTTGTGAATAGTGTTTGGTGTTTTAGAAAAATTACTAGAACTTGTTCCCTCTCACTCTCCTTCAAATCATTCGGATCGGTTTTATGTAGAACTCTTTCAGATGTGGACCTCGATAAATCAGGAGTGGGATAGATTTCTCCGAATTCGTGGTCATCTTCAAAAATAACCCCAACTGCAAGTGCACGAGGTTGATACTTCTTGATCTTATTCACGGGAACATGTCTTACAGTTCCGTCGGACGGTTTAACTTTATATGAATGAAGAGGGTGGTGTTGAATTCAGGTCCAGTCCATCTCGCATACATCTTATTACTAAAATCTGGTATCAGCAAAACAACTTGTTCTCCGATACTAAAATTCTTCACCGATGACCTCGTTTTGAAGTAATCTCCGTAAGCTTTTTGTTTCTGAGCAGCGATTAAAGAGGCACTCTCAGCAGCCTTTTCCCTCTTTATCTTCATTTTCTGATAGTAATTAGCAGCTGACTGGGAAATGTTCGTCGGAAGATGTATTTTACCTGCCCAGGATGATTTAAGAATAGCTAACGGCCCTCGAGCTTCTCTGCCATAAAGTAACCTAAATGGTGATACACCAATGGTAGTGTTCGATACTTCATGGTATGCAAACAACAGAAAAGGTAATTGTCGATCCCAGCTTCTTGGATCTTCACGAATAACGTGTTGAATCATGTCCTTCAATACCTTATTCCTTCTTTTAACTAGTCCGTTGCTGGCAGGGTAACCAGGACAGGAAAACCTAGGACTAGATCCAATCTTTTTCGTAAACTCTTGGGTTAAAGCCAACTTAAAGTTTGTGCCTTGATCACTGGCAATTATACTCGGAATTCCAGTCCTCGAGAGTATTTGTAATAGAGAGTCACATGCAGTTTTGGCTGTGAGGGATCTAACGTGTATGTTGATGTATCATACAAAGAACGTATTTATGCCCTCAACCAGATGGCGGATGAATAGGTCCGATCGCATCTATGTTTACAATCTCAAAGGACAGCTCCGGACGGATAATAGGTGTAATGGGAGCTCTATCTCCAATTTTCTGAGGCTTCCGAAGCTGACACCCTTTGCATGTCTGGACGAATTCAGCAATTTCGCCAGACATATTTGGCCAAAAGAAATTATATTTTATCCTCTCTTTTGTTTTCTTAACCCCCATATGACCTCCAAAAACTGACTCATGGGCTAGTTTCATTACCTTATCTATTCTGCAACGTGGTAAAACTAATTGCATAACTGGTTCATTTAGAATTTTATCTCTGTGATAAATTAATCCATCAATTAATAAAAAATTTCCTTGTTTAATTTTAACTCTGCACGAACCTTTTCAAGAGAATCACAATTCTCCTTCTCATCTTTCATTTTAGTGTAATCCGAATTAAAATTTATATTATCTGAGTTACTCTCAACATAAAATATATCTTTCCCACACTCTGCTTCATTTTCATCATTTGAAAACACAATAGAACTATCAACCGATTCGGCAAAAATCTCATTTTCCTTTTTATTACTTTTGTCATTTATTGAACACAAAGACTCATATAAAGCAGGAGGTGAAAAGTCTCAGCATTTAATTTATGTGTGATCGCTATCAAGCAATCCATTGGATCGTTCAAAGAGTTATTATCAATAGCTATAGCAGTTTTAATTAGTTTTGCTTATACATTCTCTCCGAATTCAGAGGTTAAAGGAATTTTTCCGAATTCATCATTACAATTATCTGGAAAGGTATCGGAAATACAAATAAAAATCTGGGTTCCGTTATCCAAAATACAATTTATTGCTTTCCCGTTAATATAAACAATTACATATTTCAAAGGCTCAAGGTCAACTTTCGGTTGTTTATATTGCACTTGAGAAGTCTCTTTTTTTCTCATTTTTTAATTTACAATACTTTTTATCACAGTCTCGAGCTAATTGGTTATCACCACAAATGTAACATTCTATTTTTTTACTTAACCTACTTTGTTCTGAGTTATTAATTTTATTTTCTTTCGAGTTGAGTTTTTATTTCTTCCCGTCTCGAGTAAGGAGGGATATAATTAAAATCCTTTCGTGAGTCATTCTGATTATGACATGCTCTATGTGAGAACTCCGAAAATGATCTTCCTTTACAAGCATAAAACATGTACACTCTTTTCCCATTTGAATTGATTTGAACCAACTTAGCTCCTGTTTTATTTCTCCTAGCTGGTATACCCGTTCTTCGCTCGGGTGAACTGAAAACTTAAACAACACTGATTGAAGGATAAAGAAGTTTTTAATGAGTTAATTTTACGTGAATTGCAAATTTAACAAAAAAAAAAAAAAGGTTTGCATATTTCAGCTAAAGAAAAAAAAAGAAAGAATAAAACAAATTTGTTAATTTTAAGTATGTAGATCTAATAGCTGATAAAAAGGATTTTTTTTTTATTTATAACTTCCCGTAACTCTCTTGAGGGTTCATTTTTGAAAATACCTCCCTAAGCTGATCTCTGCTCTGCAAAAGTAACACATTGTTAAAAGTTTTGTGTGATGAGCGCTTAAAAAAAATAATGTTAAATAATTTATATCTAAAAGTGTAATATATTAATATTACTTTCTGTTGTATTTATTTTATGTTAAAATTGTAATATTCGCAAGCAACGCCGTTTCTTAAATTATAATGGCGATTCAATGAAAAACATAGCGAAATGTTAACGATAGAGTTAAGTGGGAAAATGTCTAGCTACTTTCATAGATCGAGATTTATTAGAGTTTTGTAAGACCTCCCATGTAGGGGAGCGATGCACGTCAATACTTTATCCACCACATTTTGATTTACTGCAGTTTTTTTTTCATTCAATATTTTTTTTTGGATCACTACATTGAAAATTAAGGGATATATACATAAGCAAAATACTCAACTTTGGGAAATTTAATCCGTTAGAGCTAATAAATGAATTAAAGATATTCCACTGTAAAATGAATTATATACACCTTTCACTTAAAATAAATAGTCAAATCTTTTTCTAAGGTCTTCATTAACATATAAAAACATAAGACGCTTAAATTTTGACAGGAACTATTTTTTCGGAACAAAAATAATAATCTTTGCAATCCGCTGAAAACGCAATATCTGCTACAAAACTATTCGCCTTCCCTGCTAAAATACTCATCATAGAACCCATACTGCCATATATCTTGATAGAGTGGATTTCAAAGCATATTCCTGCAAATATTGGTAGAATATTCATTCGAAGTTGGTGTGGTGTGGTAGTTAGGTGAAGGGGTGTCAGCTCAAATGTCGTCCATGTCACTTAACCATGGTTCAAAATTATACGTAGTCCGTTGCCAAAAGCCCTCGTGTAGCTGAACAGTGCGACGTTAATATACACTCAAGCCAAAAAATACAGTGCAGTAGTTATAATTATTTTTATACTTAAAAATGCAATATTTGCCTATTCAATTAAAATTATAGCGTTATAATTTACTACTAACCACAGACAAATTTTGAAATTTTTTCCAAATGATGTTATGTGAAAGAGAAAGTTTATTTACTTTAAGTACCAGAACCTATACAAGCATTTATTTTGAAAAAGGATCAATTTCTCACTACCAAATGTGCATAATAAAATCATAAAAAAACATTCAAATAAAGAGAGATTTATAACAACCTCTCCCTTCAAAACTTAGTTTTATTCTGAAATAAAAAAAAATTAGGGATTATGCTGATAACAGGAATTAATTAGAAGCGAGCGCCTTGTGTAGCCAAAACAAAAAGGGTTTCTTCACAAACAAAAGATAAATATATGCTGTCTTGGGCTTTTTTGCAGCGCACGCTAGAATTGCTTGCAGATGGCAGAATTTTTTTCCTACTTATTTGACAAATACCGTTATATTTTGGACACTTCACACAATATCTTTATAAATTATAGCCTATGTTAAAAACTATAGCCTATGTGTTATTCAGATGTATAAGCTATATTACTGTAAAGTTTAATTAAATCCATTCAGTTGTTTTTGCGTGAAAGACGGTCAAACATCTTCACAAACTTTCGCATTTATAATATATATCTAGATGAACGGCAGTTTCATTATTTAACATTTCATATAATTTATAGCTAACATTTAACTCCTTTAAAGAATTAAAATCATTTACATTTGTCAAATTACAGTATTGATCCCAATTGGTTAACAAACGAGATGCAAACTGAACATGCGTTTCATTTGGCATTCGTTTCGCTTTTTGAAAATTTTGCAAGCAAATTAAAGGTGTTGGCTCAAATTCTCTTAGAACTAAACTTTTTAATTTATCATAGGCGCTTATTTCTTCACTTTTACATAAACTAAAATATTTTCGGCCTTTTTTCCTAGCAGATTTAAAAGAATTTCTCCTTTAAATTCATCCGGTGCATTTTTGGTTTTAAATGAACGTTCTAAAGAACAGAAAAATAAATCCCATCCCTCTTGTTTTTTAGGAATCGGAAGAGTTAACATACGAACACTTTGAATAAAATTTTCTATCGAAGTTTGCTTTGTTTCGGGATTTGTACATTACAATTCATTGTTTTCCCTTTGACTTTCCAATTTTGCCCTTTCTAAATTTATTTTTTACCAATTCTATTTCCTATTTAACTTTTCCCAGATTTATTTTTTCAAACTCAAGCTGAGATTCTGCCGTTAAACGCGCTTGTTCTTCCTTCGATTTTCTGTCCGAAATAATCGAATCTAAATAGTCATCAATAAACTCTTTATTGTTTTTATACTTATCGTTATCTAAAATTAAATTTTTTAACTGTAACACTTTCATTTCGGGGGTTATTTTTTCCCCCAATTCATCCGCAATTAATATTAATTCTTCCTTTCTAGCTCCGCGAAACATGATTAGAAAGAATTATACTAAATGAATTAACTAAGTCAGAAAATTTAGTAAAACCCAAACCTGCTTAATTCGCTCAAAACGATGCAAAAGGGTTGTGACGAATCTATACGGAACTTTATCACTAACCTTCTGAACCGACCTTTTTAGGGAAATTTAATTCCCTACCTATTTCCAATCAACTCCAAAAAGCGAACAGGATTCCTTATTATGCAGATTAGATTCAGTATTTAAGTCAAACGAAATAGTAAAGTTAGAGCAGTAGGAGATAGACATTGAAACATAGAGTTATAGTGATTTTGAATTGAAATATTGTTGTTGAGGATAATTTAACCTCATGAAGAATTGAGATTCCAAGTGGTAAATATCATTTTTGAAGTTAAAGTCTCACTCGAGCTTTAAGAGTCGGATTAAAGTTAAATGTTCAATAAGAACATTATTAAATATAATTCTGGGATCTCTTACCGTGGTAATTTCTGCGTGATCATTATTTAATAAATTAATTAATTGAATTATTAATTAATTAAGCTAATTTAAAGGATATTATCTTTAAAACCTCATAATATTAGAAGTCGAATTTGTTAATAAGTCTTTGATTTTAACTGGGAAAGTTATTCAAATAAAGAAAGTTATTTATAAAAATGGCTACTAGTTCTTTTATGTCTCATAATTATTCTAGTTCTCAAAGTGAGGTCCCCAGGGACCATCACAATGGCGCCCAACGTATAAATCCCGAGAATAGAGTCGGATCCAGTTTTAGAATCATTCCAGAACAATATTTTTTGGGGATTGAGAACATAGATGATTTTTTGGAGAATATTGATCATAATCTCGCGTATTATGAGATACCTGCACAACTGGCATGTGCTTACTTGAAAGGTCATCTCAAAGGTTGAGCACTCGACTGGTTCGAAGTTCTTGGTTATAGAGTCATTGAAGATAAGACAACAGACTACGCGCACTTAAAACAGGCATTGTCGGAACAATTTCCCGTGGTCAGAAACAAGTCAGAACTAGAAACGCGATTTTATTCCTCATCACAAAGACGAGATCAACAGCCTTCGGACTTTATTTATGAATTGTTGAAAATTCATAAAGTCCTTAAACTAGAAATGTCGGAGGAAAAATTAATAGATCACGTCGTTAGTCGATTAGAACCTCAAATTTGGATTATGTCGAAGTTAGACATCCACGAAATACTGCCAATCTCCTACAAATCGTTGATAAATACGAAGAACGTTTTATGCATAGACAAATCAGAGGTTCGAGTGAGGGATTTAGAAGTTCAGGCCCTCATGAAAACAATCGTTTTAATACCCGGCATAGACAAGAAAATTGGAGGGAAAACAGAAATAATGAGAGATACGCCAATAATAGCCGACCACAAAGGGAATTTAATCGGTTCGAAAACCAAGGTTTCACAAATAATCGCAGATTCGAGGGTAGACGCCAAGGTGGACAATCGGATCAACCATTCCACAGTCAAGGCGGTCGACAAAGTGGGTCGAGAAATAGTTCATTTCGAGGTCAAAATGAATGAAGTAGAAATTTAAACTTTTAAGCGATCGATGTGAATATGGGGGTAATCGATCGCAGGGTACGGAAAATCCTCCAGTTTGGGATCATCGGCCTATCAGAGTATCCTCTATAAGAATGACCCCAGTCGAATTACCGTATGTCCCTATTCTATTAAATGAAACCTTTATTACAGCACTATGGGACACGGGAGCAGAGAAATCTTTATTTCGGAGGAGGTATACCGCAATTATTTTTCATACCGACCTCGTCAAAAGACGAAAGACAGAGTCGTAACAGCACAAGGAGCCCCGTGCAGTCATTTGGGTAGAGTCGAATTACAAATTAGAATCAGGGAATTTCAGAAACCCTGGGAATTCCATATACTTGATAACATGCAGTATCAGTGCATTTTGGGGATTGATTTTATGAAGGCGTCGCGATTAACATTAGATTTTGATCAGAAATCCTTAATCATTCCCGATCATCTGATCAAACAAACGCCTAAAGAGGAGAAACTCGTTGATATTGATCTCACAGAATCGAAACTTGATGACGAGCAACAGAGGCAATTAAAAGCCTTATTTAATAATTTTAAAGGGTTATTTTCCGATCAACCGGGATTAACGCATGTTGTATATCATGAGATAGATACTGGAGATAAAGGACCGGTAGTGTCGAGACCATACAAGTACGACCGGGTCAAACAAGGCATTATTAATTATCACATAGATAAGATGTTACGGGATGGTACAATTTGTCCTATTAATTCGCCCTATGCATCTCAGTCGTATTAACTCGAAAGAACAATGACTTTCCTCCAGATTCTCCCGAGGCGTATCGTTTCGCGATCGATTATCGGAAACTAAATGCAATTACCAAATATCCTCGATATCCATTACCGGTTATTGATGACTTACTCACCAATATCCCTCACACCAACGTTATGTCCACTCTAGATCTCAGAAGTGGCTATTTTCAGTTGGCGATTAGTCCAAAGGACATAGAAAAAACAGCGTTTATCACTCGCAATGGCACTTTTGCATTCCTACGCATGCCTTTTGGTCTTTCTGGAGCGGCGCCTAATTTCCAAAGGGCTATCGATATAATCCTCCAACCGGTTATTGGGCGTTTCGTGTCCGTTTACATGGACGATGTTATTATAACATCTCCATCGTTCAAAGACCATCTTGATCATTTAACTCAGGTTTTTACCTTATTACGAGACGCAGGGCTAACGTTAAATAAAGAAAAATGTCACTTCGCTCGTGACAAACTCAAATATTTAGGCCTGATTATTAGTAAAGAAGGAATCGAAACTGACAATAAAAAAATTCGGGCAATTACGGAAATGAAACCTCCCAAAAATAATAGAGAAGTGTCAAAATTTTTAGGGATGACGGGTTGGTACCAAAAATTTATTCCGCGATACGCAGATATATGCGAACCATTGTACCAATTAAAGAAAAAGGGGGCGAAGTTTAACTGGTCAGAAGAAGCACAGGATTCTTTTGATCAGATCAAACGCACACTAACGGAGGCACCGATTTTGCAATTACCAAATTTTTCTGAACAGTTCAATTTATTCACTGATGCAAGTGGAGTCGGAATTGGTGCTGTGCTTCAGCAAAATCAAAAAACCTATTGCTTTCGCGTCTCGAACCCTTAATAAAGCAGAACGTAATTATACGGTTACCGAAAGAGAATGTTTGGCGGTAATTTGGGCTCTAAATAAGTTTAAAACTTATTTTGGATCCCTACCTGTGAAAGTGATTACAGATCACGCAGCGTTAACGAAGTTAACGAATGGTAAGAATTTATCAAGTAGGATGATCCGATGGGCATTGAAATTGTCAGAGTTTAACATAGAATGGGAGCACAGACCTGGTGTTCAAAACGTGGTCGCAGATCTTTTATCAAGAAATCCAGTAGACAGTGTCGAGGTGTCGCAAATTTCGTGCGCAGCTCTTAGAGCCCTCGCAATAAATTCCCGTGAACAATTCATCAAGGAACAGAGGGAAGATCCTGAATTAGGACATATTTATCGATACTTAGAAAACCCTGATGACGGTTCTGTTAATGCGACGGTATGCGAGAGTTGGTCCCAGGACTTCAAGTTAATAAATGGTCTCCTCTTTTACGCGAAGTATTTTTCTAATCTGGGAGAACTAAGAGTTTATATTCCTGGTTCTCTTCGAAAAGATATAATGAAAGAATTTCATGATCTGCCATTGGCAGGACATCTCGGAAAAAGAGGAAGACATATCTTAAACTTCGTGACACGTGCTATTTTCCATTTATGAGAAAATATATATTTGAATATGTTTCAACCTGTGACCGGTGTCAAAAGTTTAATTATAAAAAACGCGCTACCAGCTGGTCGTTTAATGCCTATAGTTTCAAAATATCCAAATGAAATTGTAACGCTAGACTTAGTAGGCCCCTACCCCGCATCCCGACCCGAGAGATATAAATTCATATTAGTTATAACTGACCACTTCACTAAGTGGTGTGAGCTGATTCCTCTTCGTAAAGCTTCAGCCCAAACAATAGCTAATGCCTTTTTTTTAATACCTATATAGCGCGTTACGGAGCTCCGATTTCTTTGATAAGTGATAACGGCCCCCAATTTATTTCTGACGTGTTTGAACATCTCAGTCACAGGTTGGACATCAAACATATGAAAACGGTAACGTACCGACCACAGTCTAATCTCACGGAGAGAGTGAATAGAAATTTAGTTCAAATGATAGCTTCTTTTGTTGAAGAAAATCATGAAAACTGGGACCAATTTCTACACGAGTTCGCTTTCGCATTGCGCACGGCGGTAAATGAGACGACAAATAAAACTCCGGCTGAGTTGTTTTTAGGAAGGAAAATCATAACTCCGTTTAGCAAGCTCATAAACGGAGTTGAGTTGTTAACGCACTGAGGATGCGACGGAATATTTTGAACCATGGTTGACGTGGACGACACCTGAGTTATAACTGTTACGGAGGATGCGAAATATGTTGGTAATAACATCGAAAGATTATTCGATGAGGCAAGACGAAATATGCAAAAAAAGCATAAATCTTGGGAAAAACATTACAATCTCAGAAGGAGGGATGTTCACATCAAAGTGAACGATTTGATTTTACTTCAAACACATTTCTTAAGTGCTGCGGGTAGGAAACAGGTGGGAAAATTTATGCCTAAGTTCGAAGGTCCCTATAAAGTTTCAGAAATAAAAGGAAATAATTTAGTCATTTGGAAAAACGGAAGAAATATAACTGTTAATATTGATCAGGTTCGAGTGTATCGACCTCGTCAGTCAGACACGATTAGTTCGAATAGTCCGGTAGAAACTCTGTATGACGAACAAGAAGTTGGTCATGGGTCGAATAGATCACATCAAGGACAGTTTAAAGAGCAGAGGAAAAACCTCTAGTCAGGAAAGTGAGGGGTGTAGATCACGGCAGGGTAACACCACACGAGAGATCCCCAGAAATAAACGTAAAATTAATAGTACTGCGTCGAAGGACCAAGCTTTAAAACGGTCCAAGATATGTAAGAAGAGATCCCGACAAGGATCTGATCATCAAGACCGGAAAAGACACGCTCCTGAACAAAGACAGGGAGTCAAGAGGTCGATCCCTTCCTCGTTCTCGTCCAAGAATTATAAGTTTCAAAAACATAATACCTCTTCACCAGGAGTAAAGTCCATTGCAGGTCCATCAAAGTTGCCTGATCGCAGAACTGCTACGACTACAAGTGGATCCCGAATGGAAGTTAGTGGACGTGATAACCAGACCCGTCAGACCAGAGCGACAACGAGAAGACGCAACGAACAAGCGGAGAAACCAGTCCGGTCGAATCAAACCAATACAAGGAGACCTTGCCCATACTATCTACGGAGCCGTATACAAGAAAAGACAGAATCCATGAGGACCTCAACAACATCGAAATCAACGGCATACCTGGCAACACATTCCGCAGAAGAAGCCTCAGTATGGAAGCGTTGAATGGAGATCCAGTGCATAGGATTTAACAGTCAAAATCCAGGTTGTATTGTTTCTTTATCTTCGCGGTACGAACAAATGAAGAATTTTTGCAATTAAAGCAAGTCACGGGCGGACTCTAAAATTGAGAAGACTGACAAAAGTGGACACTGCATTGTGTGTGTTTTTCTATAACAAAAAAAAACGACTTTTGTGTTACTTTTTGTTTTTTGAGAAAACATCTGTAAATTTTGCATTTGTTTACTTCGATGTATGACTTCGCTAAGATGCGACAATTCTTTTGGTTGTTTGTGTTATTTGTTTATTACAAAATGATTATTATTATATGCTATGTGTGTTTCTATGTATGTTTTGTTTCACATCTGGTGCCTTGGAGCGCGGCGAAGTTAGATAGGATTAACCATTAACACTAACTAGCGCATCAAGTTTTTCGAATGAGAAGGCAAAGGAACCAGATATTTATTGTATGACATTCATGTAACAAATGTATAACTTCATGTCTGCTTTTACCTACTTCTCAAATGGATATCAATCTTTCAGGGTAGCTGACCCTGAAGTCTTCGATGTTCCAGTGCCACAGAAGATTGTATTTCTTTTTTGTATAATGTATAAGTCATACTCTATGGGGCTGGTTTTTTGCCACCACTAGGGTGGTTTTTCCCACGCCCCCTTGCCGAATGGATAGAGTGCAGGGATTAATTTAAACTTGTAAAATATTATGAGGTTTGTCAATTAATACTAAATCATAATTTTGTCCTTTTTCATTACAGAAGATGTTTCACTAATATACAGTTAGAAATTAATATCGTCGGTACTGTAAGACAAAGATAGGATTTACGTAATTTATTTTCAGGACATTTGAGTCCTTCGAATAAATCCCGTTTTCTTTTTGGAGGGGATTGTGACGAATCTATACGGAACTTTATCACTAACCTTCTGAACCGACCTTTTTAGGGAAATTTAATTCCCTACCTATTTCCAATCAACTCCAAAAAGCGAACAGGATTCCTTATTATGCAGATTAGATTCAGTATTTAAGTCAAATGAAATAGTAAAGTTAGAGCAGTAGGAGATAGACATTGAAACATAGAGTTATAGTGATTTTGAATTGAAATATTGTTGTTGAGGATAATTTAACCTCATGAAGAATTGAGATTCCAAGTGGTAAATATCATTTTTGAAGTTAAAGTCTCACTCGAGCTTTAAGAGTCGGATTAAAGTTAAATGTTCAATAAGAACATTATTAAATATAATTCTGGAATCTCTTATCGTGGTAATTTCTGCGTGATCATTATTTAATAAATTAATTAATTGAATTATTAATTAATTAAGCTAATTTAAAGGATATTATCTTTAAAACCTCATAATATTAGAAGTCGAATTTGTTAATAAGTCTTTGATTTTAATTGGGAAAGTTATCCAAATAAAGAAAGTTATTTATAAAAATGGCTACTAGTTCTTTTATGTCTCATAATTATTCTAGTTCTCAAAGTGAGGTCCCCAGGGACCATCACAGGGTTACCTACCTCGTAGTTCCTTTTGATGACTAGACTCCCTCAGGCGTTCGATCCTGACGTTAATGCGCCAATGTGATACGTAGTGGTAAAAGGTGTAATGTTGTTGTAGCTTCACCAAAAGACGTATTCTTAAAGACTGCACTTTTATTTACTATGAACATGAAAATTTTAAAATTAAAGGACCCACACGAGTAATATTTCAAAATGGCCACTGACCTAACGCGCCGGTGCCGAGAAGCTATATATCAGTGGAACACAAGGTTGGGGGGGTCCTGGGGTCCGAACCCTCCCCCAAAGCTCTTGATTTTTTTTTCCGGTTGATTATAATTCAAAGTATATAGTACGTAAAATTTAACTAAGTATTTGTTATTAATGATTAATTTTATTAATTAATGCTAATTATTTATTCAAAAATTAGTTTTTTACTGTGTATTGTTCCCGAAAATCGACAAAAACAAAAGGAGCATGGTACAAGAATGGTGAACTTTCGACCCCGTTCCCCCCTTAAAATATTCCTGTGTGCGCTACTGATCTATATTATACACAAAAGAACACATTCTTACCGGAGGGGAGCACAGTGCGCCGCCTGGTGAATGGAGGAAACACTACATGAGTAATGATGGTGTATGGTAGTAGGTCTATACCTAAATACACACGATGGACATGACATAATAATACAACTTTGTCACTGCTGCCAGTTGTATTGTTCGAAATTCCTAGTTTAGGGAGAAAGTCCGAGAATAAAATTTATTGATTAAAATTTTCAGATTATGATCTTATTGAAACAGAGTCAAGAACGAGACGAGATCCTGGTTCTGGTCCAGTTGGCTTTTGCCTTAAAATGACCCTAAATATTCTAATCTAACGAAAATAATTCATCTAATGAGCGCCAGCAAATTAAACGTTTATGTTCCGTGTGGTGTGACGTCGCCTCATTAGTAGAACACTCACCGACAATACTTGTCAAGTTTGACGTACGAGAGGACCCGGATGTTCAGATGGGACTTTGTCTCTTTAAAAAAAACAGATATTCTTCTCTCATATCTGGTGGATAATAGATGTGAGCCGATTCTGAAAACGGCTTTGATGTCCCCACACCTCTTCTTTTTCTGACACCCAGACGATTTTAGTCTCAGCGTTCTATTGAAAGAAAGCTTCTGTGAAGAATATTTTTTGTCGGGTCACTTCACACATGTGGATCACAATCTATTTGAATGAAAAAGAATGTCGGTAGGTTATGATAAAGACATATCCTCGTTGTCAAAGGGACAGAGGTATTTATTGCCCTCCAGAAAGTAATTAGTTAGAAGATAGTTTCAGACACTCCAGCCTATTGTCTCCAAGCTCCAATGGAGTATGACTGCAATGAAGAGAGCCTTGGGCAGATCTGCTATTCACGCCATTCACAGATGATTGGGGCATAAATTCGAATGAATTTTTTTCAATCATCCACTTTAGCAAAGAGTCAATTTTTTACAAGGTATATATATATATATATATATATATATATATATATATATATATATATATATATATATATATATATATATATATACATATATATATACGTATATATATATACATATATATATACGTATATATATATACATATATATATACATATATATATACATACATATATATATACATATATATATACATACATATATATATATATACATACATATATATATACATATATATATATACATACATATATACATACATACATATATATATACATACATATATATATACATACATATATATATACATACATATATATATATACATATATATATATATATATATATATATATATATATATATATATATATATATATACATATATATATATATACATATATATATATATACATACATATATATACATACATATATATATACATACATATATATATACATATATATATATATACATATATATATATATACATATATATATATATATATATATATATATATATATATATATATATATATATATATATATATATATATATATATATATATATATATATATATATATATATATATATATAAATTATCAAGTCAGCCATAGCTTCAAGACAAAAATCGGCTTGTGACATTGCTATTTTTCACAAATTCTATTTTAAAAATCAGTTACTGAAACAAATATCTGTTAGAAAATAATAGAAAACGATTTATTTTATCAGATATATAGGGGTTTTTTCTTATTACATGCATTGAAAATCGTTTAACACGAAACTGAGGGGAAAGAAATATTTTTCCTGTTAAAAGTATTAAGGATATTGCAAAATAAATAAATAAGTAAGTATACATATATGTATTCCACACACAAATTAAGTTTATTAGAGTACATTTTATTTACACAGATATGTACATATGTATGCATTAAATAAAAATCAACGAAACAAAAACATTCACTAGAGTTTATTGAAATTAAATGCAAATTTTTCAAGTTTTTCTGTTTTTGATCACCAGCCTTAAGAAGCTCCATCTTCATTTTGAGTGAAATAGCAGTTTTCTTTCCTCCTGAACGCTTTGCTATTGTGCTCTTAAGAAAACTCTTCTAAAATAGAAAAGAAAAAAATATAAAACACGAACCTAGCTTACTGATTTCAATTCACAACGCAATGTACTCTTCACCAAATTCCTGATGAGAAATGAGATGCTTTTGTGTGGCGTTTGTAGGGGTGGAGGGTGGAAGTAGCTTAGATAAACAAAACTGACTTCTGTCACAGGCTATTCCGAGGGTGTTCCAAAGCTAAGTTAGCGTCCTTTCTACGAAACATGTGAAACCACCTCTCTTTTACTTCACACCCCTCTTAAATCTCGTCTGTGCAACTGGCATTTTCTAAATATTGTTCATTCTCAGAAGGATATTTTTGTTCATGTTAAGCGATTTTCGTTTCTTGTTAAGAGAAAAATGAATGGAAATATGTACTATTTTGTCGCGACTGTTGTATTATTTTGTGTTAACCGATATTTCGTCTTAAGCGTTTTCACTTAAAACGTACTTCACTGCACTTATAATTATCAAACGATCTAAAAAAAATTGTAAAATTCAACCATGCCAAAAGAGGTTTTAGTGGTAACTTTATTTTGAAAAGTAATCCTATGTGTGAAGTTCATTAATTACCAAAAAAAAAAATGGCCTCTAAAGTTTCGGTTAAAATAAAATCTTATCTGTGTGTTCAAGTTTTCTTTCTTATCAAGTCAAAAGATTATTTTAAAACAAGAAAGGCTAAGGCAAGTTAAATCGATAAAAAATATGCAATAGTATCTAGAATTTTATCTACAAATTTATAAGTGATACGAAATTAATATCGGATCAATAATTATCGAAGAAGTATCCTTATTGACGAATGAAGTTTTTGCGATATAGAATTCGAAGCAAACATTAATATGATTATAGATCAACTGCTGATTCCTAGACAACAAGTAGAGGTTTCCTTAAAAAATATATAACAATGTGTGTGTGTGTGTGTGTGTGTGTGTGTGTGTGTGTGTGTGTGTGTGTGTGTGTGTGTGTGTGTGTGTGTGTGTGTGTGTGTGTGTGTGTGTGTGTGTGTGGTGTAATATAGTAAGTGCGTGAAAATACAATATTTTTTGTCTTCTTATTCATAAGTATTAAAAGCAAAAATTCTGAATTTTTATTCTTGCATTACTTATATATAAAGGAATTCGTAGATTGTACAGATATAGGTATATTTACTAATTAAGATATTCCGATTTCCATGGGAGTTTAGTAGACCTTTGTTCTCTGAGTTAAACATAAATCGTAGAAATTAAAGTGTTCATCACTCTGAACCTTTTTTGTCAAAAACAACAAACAAAAATTTTAATTTAATTAGAAGAATTTTTCTGTTTCCGACATGAGGCTGTACCAAAAAGTTTTATTTGACTAAAATCAAAATTATTATGGGACAAAATAAATAAAAGATAAAATCTGAATTTTAACGAAAATGTCCAATTTTAACAATTTCCAATTCCAATTTTTTTATTCAGCAGTTTTGAAGAATAAATATACAATTCAAATAGCTCATGTACAGATTTGAAAAAATAATTAAATAAATAAAAGGAATACAAAGTAAAATGACTACTCGATGCAAAATGAAACATTTTTCGCAACAAACAATAAAAATGTAAAGATATCTTAGCAAAAAAAAAAAAAAAAAAAAAATTTTAATTTATATAATATTTTAAAATTTTAAATTTTTTTTACTTCTTTTTTTTTTTTTTTTGAGGAGGGTGAGATTATTGATTACACATATACACTGCTGGCCACACAAAACGTAACACCCTGAAGGAAGCATGCAAACCATGTGAAATTTACTTCATGCGTTGCCGGCGATTAAATATGAAAATCATTAGTATTAAGGGGTCCGGCCCGTCCATAGGAGCCCATGTTTAATTGCGTAAAGTTTATGTACCTTTTTCTCAGAAACTATTTTTATGGATAAAATTTTCACGATAAGTTATGCTTATCATTAGTAATACTTTAATGAAGGTTTTTTTGTCTTTTTTAAAAAAATTTAATTAATTATGAATTTTTTAAAAAATTGTTCAATTTTCTCCCCTAAAATTTAGCTTAAAATCCCTTTAGCCAAAAAGGTTTGCAATATATATCTAATTCCCTCCATTACAATCTGTAAGCATGTTACAAGTCGGATCACTGAAATTTTGAGAATAATAAGGTAAGTAGTATTTCAGAAAAAGGTATATAAAAAAGTGAAAAATATTACATTTTGAGAAAACTAGCTTTAAATTAAAACTGTGTAATTTTTTGATCATTTACTTTTTTTAGTACTTTCCAGAAGCATATTAAGCCATTTTTTCACTCTCTGATCATACAAAAGACTCATCTAATTTTCTTTGTTTCATTATTTTTTACAAATTTGGCTTTTTTTTTTGGATCTCAAGATGCTTTCGTTGGGCTATATGAATCCTACTTGCATCAATTTTTTGAAGTATGATACACAGTTATAATTTGGTTTAATGCCAGAATGCTTTAAAATCATTAATTTTTCTACAGAACTCTTATTAAACTGTACAATAGCCATATTTACCCCTAATTTTAAAGTTTTTAATTTCACAAATGTAGATTTTGGAAACACTGACCATAGGGAGTTATTAACTGACAAACATTTGGGTTCCGAGTCTTGCATATGTAAACATTTTCTTAATAATACAGGTTTACCTAGATTTCTAAAAATTGGCTTCATTTAATTCATTACCATATATAGCCGTGTATATGTGTTTATGATCTTAGTGCCTTCTGTTACATTCAGCTTCTGTCGTTTGAAACTTGCACCAGGCATTTATACCTGCGGTACACAGTCCAAATTTGAAGACAGAAGATGAAAGTAAACAGTCCAAACAGCAGTTTTCATGCTCTGTACATCCTTAATATTATTTCTGATGGCCATGCTATAATATCGTTGAATTTTTTATGTTAAAACGTCGTTGAGTCGGTTATGAACACTTAGGCTTCGTCCATCACTTAAATTTTTTCTCTCTGTTTCGCTATTAAGATCCAAAGGACGCGCGTGTACCCATACACATTTGAATAAGCACAATTTTGTCAAATTTTCCCACTTGAACATCAGATGGATTCGTGCTCATCAGAAACTCTTCTACTGAGAAATACAGGTGCTACTAGCAGAGCTTATTTGATGTGCGTCAAGGAGAAGCTTCATTTAAAAAAATTAATAAAAATACTTCAAATTATCATATTTCCTCATATCATATATCATTTTAAACAGAAAAATTTGAGCTTTTAAAAAATATGGAAAAGGGGATACCGATAAATTTTCAAAAATTCATGTGCCGTACCTCTTAAAGCGCACACGCACATCACGGGCGTCCGTAGGGCCACCCGAAAGTGCTATACAAGGGGTGAACAGAATGGCGATTTGAATTACAACTATTGTTTTTTCCTACGTGTTTTTCTTTCTTTCTTTTTTTGTGTAAACTGTTTACCTATGTCTCGTGGAAGACATCGAACGTCTTTTGACCAGGCTTCTGAATTCGACCGAAAAAGAATAGTAGCCGACAGGGATTGCAAATTACTCTTAAGAGAAATCGGTCAACGTGTTGGACGAAACCAAACAACTGTGATGCGGATCTGTCTTTGCGTAAAATTTGTTAAATGTCTATTTGTAAAACGTAGTATTTTTTTTACATTTTTACAAGCTTTTATTTAACTAGCAGTGTAAAATGTTAGGGTGGAAACTTGCCACTAAATTTTGAAGCTGATGTCTTCAACCAATTGAGTTGAAATTTTGCATACACGTCTAGTTTGGATTACAATGCATGTTTTGAACATTTATATTCCGATATCCCAATTAATTAAAAAGATATTAATTAAAGTAATTTATTCGGGTGGGATCTTACAATGTCTTCACATGTCTTCAACCAATTGAGCTGAAATTTTGTATACATGTTTAGTTTGGATGACAATGCATGTTTTGACGATTTATACTCCTATATCGCAATTAGTTAAAAAGATATTTAAAAATATAATTTGTTCGGGTGGAATCTTGCAACTAAATTTTGAAGCTGATGTCTTCAACCGATTAATCTGAATTTTTGTATACACGCTTAGTTGGGATGACAATGCAGGTTTTAATTATTTATATTCCGATATCGCGTTTAGTTAAAATATTAATTGAAAAATTCTAACCCATGTTACAAGCTTACTTTACCTCTTTCCACGTTAGAGAAAATGACTTCAGGTGAATTGCACCGGGTTCGATTCCCGAGAACTCGCCGTCTTTAAATCACTTTAATTTTTCTTCAAAAATTATTGCTCTTGATCAAATTTAAATTTTCCACGTTCTTTCCTGTTTTTACAAGCTTTTATTTAGCTTGTAATGTAAATTGTTCGGGTGAAATCTTGCAGCTCAATTTTGAAGCTAATGTCTTCAACCGATTAAGCTGACTTTTTGTATACACGTTTAGTTTGTATAACAGTGTATGTTTTGACCATTTATATTTCGATATTGCAGTAGTTAAAAAGACATTTAAAAGTGTTATTTGTTCGGGTGGAACCTTGCAACTCAATTTTGAAGCGGATGCCTTCAACCGATTGAGCTGAAACTTTGTATACACGTTTAGTTTGTATGAAAAAGAAGCTTTGACCATTTATATTCAGATATCCCAATATAAAGGTATTAATTAAAGTAATTTGTTCAGATGGAATATTGCAACTTAATTTTAAAGCTGATTTCTTCAACCAATTGATCTGAATTTTTGTATACACGCTTAGTTTGGATGATAATGCGTGTTTTGACCATTTATATTCCGATATCGTAATCATTTAAAAAGATATTAATTAAAAACCTTTTACCCCTGTTAGTTTTTCATTCCGCTGATCACCTTATCGGATTGAGCTTAAACAAGTTCCGATTTTTTTGACTTTTTTTAAAAACCCGTCTTATTCTTTTTATCAAACTGAGACAAAAAATAATTACATAATCGGAAAGATAATTTATTTTTTCACTATACGGTGTAATTTTTTTTTTAAAAAAAATAATGATATTTTCTATTTTTAAAGATTTTTTCTAAAATGCATTTTCATGAAAATGATTTTTTTTTCGTTTTAATGAATCCATATTTTGCACTAAAAAAGTCCAGGCTTTTCTCTTTTAGAATCAGTCATTTAAAAAATAAAATACCGAAAACCTTTATTTTGTACGATTTTTCAAAAGATACTCAAATTTTTAATAAAACATTTAAAATTTTCGTTATTTTTAAAGATAATCGCACGAAACGTTTTTTTCGTTCATAGAATAGTATTATCCAAATTCTGCACAAAGATTTAAAAAAAAATGGTTTAAAATTACGGATTTAAAAAAAGTTTGTGTTTTTCGTTTTTAATATAGTACTATAATAAAAGGAAAAATTTTTAATAAATGATTTTTAATATTTTTATTAATTTTGCTTTGTCCAATTTTGTTTTGGTCTTACAGTGTTTATCCCCGTCCTCCATTATCCTCTTGTTTCGGCTCGAGTGAAATATCTATCGTATGTACGTGACCCGGTGGGGAAAAAGATTGAGTACCCCTGAGCTGACCTGATCAAAATTAAAAGGCAAACGACCTTGCAACAATAATGCGTTGAATGAGATTAATAGACTGAGAAACCATCCCCCCAAAGAGCCACTATAAAATTATCAAACGCTGACCGGACCTCGGCGATAAAAAGGTTGGACACTACTCCCCTAAAAAAGAGCGAAAAGAATACGTTAAGAATAAATTGTTATTCATTTTTTTTCAAATAATGTTCTAGAACTGATTGAAATTGAAATTAATCATTTTTTATCTTATCATGTTATCCAAAGTATTATTATGAACATTAAGATGCAGTGAGAATCGTGTAACACGGAACTGAAGGGACTCACAAAAGAATTTCGGGTTAAAGATATTGCAAAAAAAACTCATATATCGACAAAAATGTTTATCAGAGTTTTTTTTTTTTTACACATGTATGTATATATGCATGCACTGAATAAAAATCAATGAAACAGGAACATTCACAAGAATTTACAAAAATTTAATACAAAATTTTCAAAATTATCGGTAAACTAAACATTTATTGAGTTTTTTTAATAATAATCTGATGTTTTTCATTGCATTGTTTTTTTAGCATCAAATTGTTAGATGTTGTCATTTTGTTATTCATTTCACCACTGGGAAGTGCGTCTAAATAACTGCGCATAATTTTCATGACGTTCCTCATTACGAATGGAATATGTGAACAGTTGGATTATTCATTTTATTTTCACTGTCGGAATCTGCATCAATGGTTTTTTTTTAGCTTTCAACAAACTCCAAAATGCTTTTGTCTGCCATAATTGGGATTGTTCTCACATTATCATCATCTACTGCTACGAATTCTTTGATAATAAAATAGGACAGTACAATCCGGCTGGTGTTTCCGTATTTTGTTCATTCACGAGAAGGGAAATCGTTTCGTTGTAAGCGATTTTCATTTCATGTTAAGAGAAAAAAGGCTTGAAAATGCTTAGCATTTTGTCAACACTGCTGCATTATTTCGTGTTAACCGATATTTCGTCTTACGCGTTTCCGCATTAAACGTATTTCATTGTAAATCGATATGGAAAATGAAATTTTCAAACTACTATATATATATATATATATATATATATATATATATATATATATATATATATATATATATATATATATCCATATACACTCAGGAACATTGAAAATAGCGACCCAAGAAGGAAGCTAAGTACAATCGCGAAACTTCGCA
>BMAU01018115.1:172500-216779 GCA_019973935.1 Trichonephila clavipes
TTGAAGGATTTCTTTTCTTTTTCTGTTCTTATTTCGTTTGCTAATTATCAAGATCTCGTTATGAATTATTTTAGTGAGCCGTATTGTTCAGAAATTTTAGAGATAATATGCATATATATAATTTAGCATTTATATTACATAACTTTTTTGATAAAATGTGATTGCTACTTCAATACATAACGATCTTTAAACTATGATTTTATTCTGTATTTATTTCATTTACTATATAGCTTTTTTCTTATACTTTTATTCCCATTACTACAAAATCTAATCATATTGAATAAAGGTAGAGATATTGATTAAGCACGTCTAAATGTAAAAAAAATACTATTGTATTTTAAGAAATATGTACAGGTTATAAATCCTGTCTCTCGAAATAATACGCTGAAATGCACATGCAATCAAAACTGTGACTCAAAATCCCGAATGTACGAAAAGATATTCCCTATATAAAAAGTTGATTTTAAAAACTGGATAAAAAAAAATTAAAAAAATAATCTGAAATAAATTAATAGTAATAAAAATTCATACCCACACAAAAGTGATTGTACAAATTACTTATTTAATTATTAAAATGTTGATAATTATGCTCGATTATTGATATAGGGATAATTATATAACTATTGATATGTGTTGATAATGATATGATTATACATATATTGATATCAATCTCAAATTTTAAATTTATTAAATATTTATTTATCGTACGTATTTAATTTTTTAGCTAATATGGCATAGCATTGTTTGGATTAAACAGACTAATTGAAAACCTAACAATAAGAGTTTCTTAATAAATAATTAATGTGAACTTTTAAAAGATCCAGTGAGTAAAATTTACTAACTTAAAAACAGGAGATAGTTAAAAGATTTTTAAGATATCTAAAATAATAAAATAATTTGACGCGATTATAAAACAATTTTCATTGAAATGGTAATTTAAATTTAACTCAATGAAGTGTAATAAACACGAAAAAAAAATTTCTCACAGATATATTATATTATTAACATAAATAAGGAAATAATGTACAGATAAGTTTTGAAAACACACGCTCAATTGCTTGTTGTTGTTTTTTTTAAATATTATTTCGTTATTTTTTAAAAATAAGAAAGATAGTACAAAATTTCATCCGTTGCTTATTCTTTAAAGCAACTAACAAGCGATACATTCGAAAATATTTCAAAATGAAACAATTTTAATCAAAAACCTTTTTAAATCATATGCTTCTCGAGCAGGAATCGGCAACCCTTTAGCAGTGGCTTGCCAACCCAATCTACCAATATGATTCAGAGTGCTACACTGTGAGATAATTTTTAAACAATTCGATTCCCGTGACAATGTATACAGAGTTAGAGAATAAAGATCAATAATACAGAGATTTACAGCTTTATTACAAGCTAATTTTGCATCATGTAAAGATATCCCTTAACATTAAAATAAACAGCATAAAATATTAATTCTAAAAAAATAAAAATTTTAATGCGAACCTAGTTTTTGTACCACTCTGCTTCCATACTACAATATCAGGGGCTACAATTTGAGACTTTCAATTTCACACGATCCAGAGCGTTCAGTTGTTAAATAATTTCTTGGTGGACTCGAAGTATTTTTCATATGAGGAAAGATTTTTTTTATTTATGTATGTAGAACCAATAGCGGAAAGCAGAGTACATGCAATTTTTTCTCATCAAACAAATAAATCTGTCCAGCAATGACATCCAGTAATTTAAAAATAACTGCAAATTTATCTTTAGAGTTATCTTTTAAATTTTTTTCATAATTCCGTAAATGACCATAATTCCGAAAATGTTTGTCAAATAGGGTCCATTAAAAATTTATCAACTCCCATCCACTTACAAATTTGAAAAGTAGTATAGAGTGTGCCACAACTGAAAATTGTACAGCGTATCATAAGCAGGGACGTTTTAAAACTGGAGGCCCTGGGTCTCTACACAAATGTAGGCTCCACCTATGACCCTAAAAAGTAGACAGTAGATAGAATGCGTTGTTAAATACTGGTACAAACAATAACCTGAAACAAATAAATGTGCATGACTTACAATTGCACAAACCAGCTCGATCGACTGTCTCCTTTTAACCGATTATGTATAGTGGATGGTCTAAGCCAGGGGTTTTCAACCCAAATGACCTCGCGGGCCACTTCAGAAAAACATTATAATCTCGCGGGCTGCACATAAAAATATGTACCTTTGTATTAGATTTGGAAACAAAAAAAACATTTATTGGAGTGAAAATGTAAAACAGAATGAATTATTATTATTGTTTTCATTATTTTTCATGTATACAGACATAAATAATATAATAATGCAATGATCAAATAATGTTTAAAATATTAGTTGTGTGTGTGTGTGCCATTTTCTTGAAAATTACGGTGTTTCATTTGAATTGATCTTTCGTTATTTATTGTTGAAATTTGATTCTACTATCATTCGCAAACGATTATGTATACATTGCCTTTTCTCTTAACCACCCTGAATATTTTTACTAAACTTTAAAAAACATCTCTGATTGCCTCTTGCTTTTTGGGCACTCCAAACAGAAAAAGAGGAGGAGAAATGAAAGTCACACACACAGAGAATCATGTACCATCCATAGTAAAGGATATGCATAATGCAATTTGTGGAATTTATTAAAAAAGTTTTGTTGTTGTTGTTGTTTTCTGATGCCACCTGTCTGACATAGTCAGATCGAGCCCCACGAAATTCATCGTGGCATGGGCAAGAGGTACCCTTGTCGTACGTAGTAAAAAAGTAGATTAAGTCGTTAAAAAGTAGATTATTATAGTAAAATCAAATGCAACTGTTTGATAAAATATTAATCTATTTTAATCTAAAGAACATTTCTATTATTCAAAAGGATTTATTTTTAAACAAGCATTGGTAACAGGAAAATACATTGTAGATATTATATGTATAGATACATATATAATTTATAATTTCCCCTCAAATAAATTTCAAAATGAAAACACTTTGAAAATCTGATATTTAATTTTTTTAAAAAAAGAGTCGGTGGGCCACAATTTACGTACTGGCGGGCCGCGTGTTGGACACAGCTGGTCTAAGCCTGTACGCGGACGAAGACCATCGCACTTGGCCAGTTGACCTATAGTCCGAAACTCGCGGTTTTTTGGACAAAGCAACCGGAAAAAAACATTTGACAGTTGAAATAATTCAAATTATGATATTATTAAGAATAAGTCGAGAATGAGACTAGACTCCCCCCATTAGGGACGAGGCCCAGTTAGCCCATGCATTAAAACGTCCTTGCCTATATGTATAAAAAATTAAAGAAATGTATTATATAAATTATTTATTATTAAAATTATTTGATTTTTTTTTCATGTGTGAACCATAAGAAATTTATACGTATATCAAAATAAATAAATTTATCGCTTCTGGTACTTAAAAGTAAATAAACTTTCTCTTTCACACTACATCATTTGGACAAATTTTCAAAATTTGTTTGTGGTTAGTAGTTAATTATAACGCTGTAATTTTAATTGAATAGGCGGCTATTGCATTTTTAGGTATAAAAATAATTATAACTACCGTACTGTATTTTTTGCAGTGAGTAAGTGAGTGCATATTAACGTCGCACTGTTCAGCCTCACGAGGGCTTTTGGCAACGGACCACGTAAATTTGAACCATGGTCAAGTGACGTGGATGACACCTAAACTGGCACACACTTCTCCTAACTACCACACCACACCAACTTAGAAGGAATATTCTACGAACACTTAGCAGGACTATTCTTTGAAGCCCACTCTTCAAGATATATGGCAGCACGGGTTCTATGATGAGTATTTTAGCTGGGAAGGCGAATAGTTTTGTAGCAGATATTGCATTTTCAGCTGACGGCGTTTTCAGCGGATTGCAAAGATTATTATTTTTGTCCCGAAAAAATAGTTTATGTCAAAATTTAAGTGTCTTATGTTTTGTATGTTAATAAAGGCCTTAGAAAACGATTTGACTATTTATTTTAAGTGAATGGAGTATATAATTAATTTTACAGTGGAATATCTTTAATTAATTTATTAGCTCTAACGGATTAAATTTCCCAAAGTTGAGTATTTTGTTTATGTATATCTCTAAATTTTCAATGTAGTGATCCAAAAAACAAAAAAATACTACATGAAAGAAACTGCAGTAAATCATAATGCCGTAGATAAAGGGTTAACCTGCATCGCTTCCCTAGGGTCTTACAAAGCTCTAATAAAGCTCGAGATATGAAAGTAGCTAAACATTTGCCAACTTGACTCTTATCTTCAACATTTCGCTATGCTTTTCATTGAATCGCCATTATAATTTAAGAAACAGCGTTGCTTGCGAATATTACAATTTTAACATAAAATAAATACAGCAGAACGTAATATTAATGTATTACACTTTTAGATATAAATTATTTATTTCTCTTTATATTTAATTGCTTAACTTCTCCCGTGTTTGCAAAAAAAATATTGGAACATTGAGATCTACTATCAATTAGTGCTCTTAGCGCAGTTTATTTTCTGTTCGAATGTGTTTTTACAAATAATGATATTAACCCGGCACTTCTCGCGCAGAGTATTTCATATCCACAGTCTAACTTTTTCCAACGCTCCTTCTAAACCTTTTTCAGAAAATGGACAGTTTCTCGTGTAGCTGATTTTAATGTCATATCCTTTGAGGGGTCTTAGCTTGTAGGCGAATTCTCAATATATATTTTTGGATACCGCTTCTTCGGGTATGTCATAATGTGCGCGTGAATCGCCGTAACAGTTCTAAATGCATGAACACGTTTTAAATCTACCTTATAATATGGTGTATTATTGTTATGATGAAGAAATATGTGATAATTAAGTAATTTAATAGATACAGTATTTAATAGGTATATAGTACAAGTGTATTTTCGGATGAAGAAATTCTCTTCGCGGTTATGATGAGGACGAATCAAATGATGGAGTGTATAACAGCAAGTAAGATTCCTCCATTGAAGTCGATCCAAATTTAGAACAAGGAGATAGTATTGAAAATAAATGTTTTATATGTAGAGAGACACACACAAACATTTGGGAAGAACGTAATCTTAAAGGAGACAACTGTGGTACGCATCTTATCCCCTTTCAGATAAACTTATGAAGAAAAAGAACTATTACTGGAACAATAAGAGGAAATAAAAAAGAAGTTCCAAATTTTTTTAATTTAAAGAATGGAGAAGTTTACTCCTATATATGTTTTAGTTTTAAAAAGATACAGATTGAAAAAAAGAATTAAGATCCAGTGAAAACATCGCATTCACTCAGGACGAGATTAAAAGAGTGTATAAACAATGTATTGAATGCCCTTACAAAAAGAATAGGAAAACTAAATTCACGGGTGAAAAATGTAATAAACGTATAGTGTATCTTACTTTTTTCCCTTTTTAACTTTTGCAAACAAATTTTACGGTAAAAACAGAATGTAAACACCCTTGGGTACGAGATACCGTACGCGAGAAATTTTAGTCGGGTTTTTTTTCGCGTGTGTGATGCCGGGTTGAATATACCATTTCTACACTACAGTTAGTGACGTCTTAAAATTTCTTGAGGGCCTGGCCTTTTGCAAAAGCAGGTCGTATGTGTGACTCTTTTAAATGGACAATATTTTAGTACACATGAGATCAAAAACTCGAATTAACTGTAAGCCGTAACTAAAAAAAGTACGTTATTCACTATCATAAATTTAAGCACAAGCCGACTCGACCACCACCTTTTGACGAAATTAGTAACAATGCTGTACTGTTACTAATACACACGGAAGGTAGACACGGAAGATGGACAGGACCTAAAAATAGAATCTTACCACTGTTGCCAATTGGTATATAATTCAAACTTCCCAGTTTTTCGAAGAATAGTTCTAGAAATAATATTTGACGATTAAAAGTATTCAGATTTTGATCTCATTGAGGGGCCGAGTTGAATACAAGAAGCCCCTCTCGAAACCAAGACCCTTATGGTGGGTCCTTGCCTTAAAACCTCTCCGACTGCAATTGTTAGGTGAAGAATTAGCTTTGATTAAAGTAGCCTTGCAAAACAGAAACAGCTCCCGAAGATTAACTTCAATGTTTGAACAAAAGGCTTACACTTACCCGAATTTTTGAAATGGCAGTATAAATACACGACTGGCCACCGTAAATGCAACACCCTGAAGGAAGCATGCAAGTAACATGAAATTTATAACATGAATTAGCGGAGGTGAGATATGCAAATGATTAGAATTTCAGCGCAGATACACATCACGCGGGCCTGAGGCGCCACCTCAAAGCGCTATTTAAGGTTTTGGAGGTTTCGAAGAATTCAAGTTCGGCAATTGTGTTTTTCTTGTGGTTATTAGTTATGTCTCGTAGAAAACAGCGATCAGCTTTTGAGAAAGTATCAGAGTTCGACAGAGGAAGGATAGTGGCCTACCGAGATTGTGGATTATCTTTCAGAGAAATCGGTAGTCGTGTTGGACGAAACCAAACAACTGTAATGCGGATATGTGACCGTTGGATGCAGGAGGGTATGACGGACAGACGTGGTGGATCGCATCTACCTCAGTGCACCACTTCACGTGAAGACATGCAAATTGTGCGCATGGCAGTGACGGATCTTTCAGTCACATTACGAACCGTAGAACAGCACATTGAGTCTGTAACGCATCATTCAGTGTCTTCGCGTACCATTCAACGCCATTTACAGCAGAGTGATCTGTCCGCAAGACGTCCATTGCTTGGTCTACCCTTGAAACAGAACCACAGACGTCTCCGCCGCCAATGGTGCGATGGAAGAAGGATGTGGGTGGCATAATGGAATGCAGTTGTCTTTACTGATGGCTCACGCATCTGTCTGCAACACCATGATGGTCGGTTCGAGTCTGGGGACACCGTGGAGAGAGGATGCTGAAACAGCTACGTTATGCATCGCCACACTGGTCCTGCATCGCGTATTAAGGTATGGGGCGGTATTGGATATCACTCTCGCACTCCTCTAGTATGCATTGTTGGTACTTTAAACAGCCAGCGCTACATCTCCGAGGTGTTAGAGCCAGTTGTCCTTCCTTACCTTCAGGGCTTGACCACAGCCATATTTCAACAGGATAATGCTTCACCACACGTGGCACGTATTTCCCAAAGGTTCTTCGACAATCACCAGATTGAATTGCTTCCCTGGCCGGTTCACTCTCTTGATCTTTCGCCGATAGAAAACATGGGGGTCCATGGTTGCTCAACAATTGACCCAGTTTACACCCCCTGCTGCCACACCAGATCAACTTTGGTGACATGTGGAAGCTGCTTGGTCAGCTGTATCCCCCAAGAACACATCCAAAGTCTCTTTGAATCAGTGACGGGCGTGTGGCAGTGGGGATCTCCAACAATGGCGGCTACTCTGTTTACTGATACTGTCAGGAACCACACTTCACAGAAGTCTATTCATTTAATCATCTGATACTTGGTCAACATGTTATCTACAAAATAAATTTTGTTGTGCTATGTCTTGTTTTTCTTGGTGTTGCATCTAAGTTGGCCAGCAGTGTAGAATTATTCTGCATATTAGGCATGTAGATACAAAAAGTACTGTATATAGAAAATGCACTTCGCTATAGAGAGGTTATTTTACGAAGAAAATCTTGAAATGTTCAAGGTTCCAAGAAAAATGTTCTCTATATAGAAAAGTTCGCAATGTAGAGATTTGTTATATAGAAGTTCGATTGTACTTCTATTGTCGCTTATTGAACTAAAAATGAGAATGTACTTCTCAAAAGGCCATTGCTCATTGTTAATACAATGTTTGTAAAGCAAAATCGGTTTTTGGTAATGTTATAAGATTGAAGAATGCTATCGAAATAAATCCTCACTGAGACAGTTTTTCAAAAAATATTTACGCAATAAAATAGTCCGTAATCGCAGTGAATTCCTTTCAAATATGCTAGTCTTACGTTGTAAAAACTGAAATGTAGATAAAAATGTCTGGTAAGTTTTTAAGGTACTTGCATTTCAATGACACAGTCAGGATTTGAATTTTCAAGTGTTTTAGTAATATCCTTATTTACTTAATACAGGCTTAATTTATGATCATTGCATTTTCAGGTTTTTCTGGCCAAAATGGAGAAGCCTGGCAAGAACAGAGACGTTTTGTTGTTCAAACAATGAGAAATTTAGGGTTAGGAAAAGGATTATGGGAAACAATGATTCAAGTATGTAGAATTTATGAAATTCTAATATATGGTTTTTTATAGCTTATTTCAAAGAAATCTCTGTAACATTAATCTCCAAAAATTTGGTGCGTAATTTTTTGCAGTCAAATATCTTATATTTATTTTCACATCTGATACAAAGAAGAAATACACAAAGGGCATTTTTATGTTTACAATGATACACTTTGGGATTATATCAAAATACATTACTTACTTATTACTTACATTATTTATTGATACTTATACAGTATCAATAAATAATCATTAATTTATAGATAATTTAACCTAGGGAACTTATTAGATATTTGAAATTTCTCTACAGGTAGAAGAAGAAAAAAAAAAAACGCGAGCTCTTCTTAATCCTTTTTAACAAAATATCTATATATATAAAGGAGAAAAGCGACTCACTCACTGACTAATCACGATATCTCCAGAACTATTAAACCTACAGACTTGAAATTTTGTAGGTAGGTTCCCTTCTTGGAGTAGTCGTCAGCTAAGAACGGATTTTGCAAAGTTTGAAACCCAAGGGGCGTTACTGGGGTTTAAGGGGCGTTATAGATAATTATTTCCATTACTAAACTATTAGATGTACAGTCGTGAAACTTGGTACACAGATTTCTTTCATAAAGTAGAGATTCCCTACATAACGAATTTTACAAAAATCGACCTCCAAGGCGCGTTGAGGGTGCTTAAGGGGCGTTATACATAATTATTTCCATTTTTAAACTATTAGACGTACAGTCTTAAAATTTGGTAAGTGAATTCCTTTCATGGTGTAGAGATCCGCTTCAAAATAGTTTTGGGGGAAATTGATCCCCAAGGGTCACTGAGGGGGATTAAGGGGCGTAATAGATAATATTTCCGCTTTTCAACTAATAGAACCACCTGCTTGAAAATTAGAAGGTATATTCCGTTCATGGAATAAAGTTCCTTTTACAAAGAATTTTGCAAAAAAGGACCCCCAAAGAAGTGAGTTTTCGAAGGATTAAGGCGTGTTATAGAAAAATTCCTGTTTTAGAATTTAACTCATTTACTTGAAATTTGTTGAGCAATTCTCTCTTTAGTTGAATAGAGTTCCACTAACAATGGATTTTACGGAAATCAACTCCAGGGG
Source organism: Trichonephila clavipes (assembly GCA_019973935.1). NCBI lineage: Eukaryota > Metazoa > Arthropoda > Arachnida > Araneae > Nephilidae > Trichonephila > Trichonephila clavipes. The sequence goes on from BMAU01018115.1 coordinate 181,830, forward strand.
GAAGCGGGGAGAGTTATTGGGTGTATTGATAGACAAAATTCCCGTTTTAGAACTGCTAAGACTATAATAATAAAATCTGTTTTGCATGCTTCTTTTTTGTTGAATTGGAATCCGCTAAGAATGCTGTCAACGAGGTATTGATGATAAAAATTCCGTTTTTGGTCTGTTAGATTTAGACTTGAAAGACCCACTGAAAGGTGCTTTGGTGGAAATCCACTTTATTATTAGGTTAAGTGAGCGAAAAAAATCTTTCTACTTCTATTTTAGATATAAATAGAAATTAGATATTATAATTTATTTTCTTTTTATATGAAGGGGCGAGAGTGTAATAGCTATAAATATATTTTTCAATACAATCGAATTCTTAATGCTAGATATCAATAATTAATATATATGTAAACAGTATACATATATACAACATCGTGAAATACCCAGTGAAGCGGGTGGGTAACGGCTAGTGTATATATATATATGAAATATATAAAAAAATAATATGTAAATATATAAAAATGTTAACTCATACTGACAATTATATAAAAGTGCTAATAAAGCATTTTCGAAAACATGTATACCTTCCATCTTTTATTTATTTGAACACATATTACATCTTTAGATGTCTTAAGAAGGCGATTACATCCTTTATAATTGCCAATTAAATATGTTAACAATGTCAAAACACAAATAAAGGGACTCAAAAGAGAGTTTGTTGCTTAAAGGTATTCTTTTTTTTCCAAGTTGCAATTTGAAAACACGTTGCTTTTATTCCATTTTATGTATATATTTCATTTCGTACTTTATATGTATTCCGTAATCTTTTCTTCCAATACCTTGTTAAAGTTGTACTGTTTTATTTTCCTTGTAGGATGATTCAGCAGCACTTGTGAAAGAAATACAAAATGCAAATGGTGAGCCTTTTGCTTTCAATGAACCATTGGCCATGTCTCAAATTTCAAATAGCCTCTCCCTTCTCTTTGGCAGACATCTGGATCCTGAAGCTGAAAAGGATGATATCGAAGTATGAATTTTTAGCACGAAATACTTTTCACATAGATGACTTAGTAGTGAGGGGAATAAAAAGCACCAAAATTGTCTCTCCAATTTTCTGTAATTTTGCCACATAATTTTAATCTTAATTACAGAAATACAATAAAGAATGACTAATGTGATAAATTTAGTCCTTTTGATTGGGGTTACTTTAATTTGGTAAATTATATTTTCTGCTTAAAAAATTAAGTTACTCATTCTATAAATATTGAATATTTTTGATATTCGCGATAGACTTGCACATAAATTTATTTTATCACCCTCGTTTATTATTGGCTATTAGTTTTATCGCAGGCCTTGGGCCTCCTAGAATCTCACCGGTGATGTGGGGGGTTCGGGGTGTACGTTATGCCACTCTACAGAAGAGGGCTATGTATGTTTATGTATTGCAAATAGTGAGTGTTAGACTTAAATATAGCTGGAATACAGTATTAAAATTAACGTCGATAGAGTTCAAATGAGAGAAAATGAACTTTTATTCAACACAAGCATAAATTTATTCATCATTAATATGATGTAATCAGTATCAGCGATATATTTTATAATTAAAGTATTTTATGACAAAAGGCACTGCCGTATGACAGGACAACCGGTATTGTACGTCCGCTCGGTATGAGTTAAGTCAAGAAAGTGAGTACTGTTCTGTAGAAGACGTGACAAGTGGCAATAACAGAAGGGCAGAAAATATCAACATATATCTTGTTTCATAAGCCTTATTTTAAAGGTTTTCTTTCTCTATTATTCGAAATGTTTTTGTTGTTTACTGTCAAGTTTCTTCTTTTAAAAACTAACTGTGTGTATGATCGGGAGCTGTAAGGTCGCTTCTTAGCTTGATGTCTGCTACGCCTCTTTTCTTTCCCTGCGTTCTAGGCGAAGAGTTGCGCCATATAGCATCTCCTTCAAAGCGAACTACAGATAAAACACTCCTATTTCATTGGCCTCTCTTTCTTTTGTCCTATCTAACACGTGGCCGAGAAAGAATGGTCCTCTGTAGTAAGGAGAAAATGCCAGGTATTGTATTCTATGCATCGGAGCGATGGTCCATCCATCTGATTTTCGACATATGGTAACAAGATGGTCGTGGGACAAATGGAACTTTTGGTCCCGAAAGAACCAATGGTGATTGAGACCAGGTTTTAGGGTGCCCTGTGCAAGTCCGTGTTCCTTCCAATTAAATATTAAAGGGCCTTGACAGAGTCTCACCCAAAAGTTTAAAAAGACATAGTAATAAAATGAGCATACAGCGAGAGATCTATGAGAAAAGAGTGAAAACGGTATTTACTTTACTGCAGGGGAGAATGCTGGAACTTCCTGCATTATGACTCTAAGGTACATAAGCTATCTGTTTGTCTCCATTTGCTTTTAAAATTTATTATTTCTCGAAGTCATCACAAGGTTTGAAAGTGATATATTAGCTTGGATTCGTCTAAAACAGGGTTACTCAATCTTTTTTCTGCTGCGCCACATACATATGTCGGCTATTTCATGCGAGCCGCATACATATATAGGGTGTTTTTTTAGAGGTATAGAACTTTAAATTGCAATAAAACAACGATGTATTAATCGATTGACATGAATTTTTTTTATTCGAAAGATAATCTTGTGGCATTACATTTTAAATATGATCAAGCAAGGCGTAGATTCGTCGAATGGGCCCAAAACGAGATTGCCGTTGTTCCCGATTTTCATAAGCGAATTTTGTTTAGCGATGAAGCGCACTTCTGGTTGAATGGCTACGTCAACAAACAAAACTGCCGCATTTCGAGTGAAGCTAATCCACAAGTGTATGTCGAAATACCGTGTTACATCCAGAAAAACTTACTGTTTGGTGCGCTTTATGGGCTGGTGGAATCATTGGTCCGTACTTCTTCAAAAACGATGAAGGCCACAACGTTACTGTCAATGGTGATCGGTATAGAGCCATGATTACTAACTTTTTCATTCCTGAATTGAACAATCATGATGTCCAGGAGCTGTGGTTCCAACAAGACGGCGCAACATGTCACACAGCTCCTGCCACAATAGATTTATTGAAAGACACGTTTGGTGACCGCCTAATTTCACGTTTTGGACCTGTGAATTGGCCTCCAAGATCTTGTGATTTAACACCGCTAGACTATTTTCTGTGGGGCTATGTAAAGTCATTGGTCTATGCGGGTAAGCCACAAACGCTTGACCATTTGGAAAACAACATTCGCCGTATTATTGCTGATATACGGCCACAAATGTTGGAAAAAGTCATCGAAAATTGAACGTCCAGATTGGACTACATCCGAGCCAGCCGTGGCAGTCCTATGCCAGAAATCATATTTAAAATGTAATGCCACAAGATTATCTTTCGAATAAAAAAAAGTCATGTCAATCGAATAATACATCGTTGTTTTATTGCAATTTAAAGTTCTATACCTCTAAAAAAACACCCTTTAATAGTTATTTCACGCGGGCAGCAACATGAGGATAAATGGGAGAGGGGAGAGAAATGCTTTAAGTTCAACATAACATTGGCAATTTAAAGTATGGAAAATTGATTAAAAATCACAAATAACTCCTGTTTTACTTTTTTATTTATTTTTTTATATATATTTTTTTATTTTTGCCGCTAACACTAAATCAGAAGCATTTATGGGAACCACGACACTCTTTCAAATTTTCTGCAGCGTAGTAAACGCGGTTTCTTATGATTACCAATAATATAACCAACTTCATAGCATGTCTTTGTTACCACTGTGATATTACCACCGACAAAACACTTTGTTGTCGTTGACAACATTATTCAAGAAGGCCTATGTATCACCTCTTGAAAGAGATCTTTAAGGAAAAGTGTCATTAATTGATTCATGTTTATTGGTACTTTTTAAATGCATCACTTCCGCGACACAAGTCAAATAATTACTGATCCATATTTGTTTATCACCACAAAATAATCACCCTCCAAACATCTTGAAACGATCTATTTTCTTCGAATTTTTTTCGGGGGAAGATATGAAAGACAGTTAGAAATTAGTACCACCCTTAAAATTGTCGCTACTCTAGTTTTGTCTGTTTTCACTAACCGTAACCGTTGCAAATAGAAAAAGAACATCAATCCGTACCCGTACGACACCGACAGCAAAGAGCAAAACTGATATATTATATTTCTTGACAAAGAACTTCCCACCAAATGTTAATACAATGTTCTTAAATAAGTGAATTTCTCAGAGCAATGGGCCATGACCGGGCCACTCGAAAAGGCTCCGTGGGCCACATGCGGCCCGCGGGCCGTAGGTTGAGAATCGCTGGTCTAGAAGGAGAATCAAAATTTTGATATCAAGATAATTAAAATTTTCTCTCAGAGTGCATTGGATTTTTAGAGCGTTTCCAACTAGCCTCTAAGGAAATCTATAATTTAAGGATTGTTCACTTTGAGAATCTCGTTTTGTTAAGGAATCATGATATGTGCTCCTTTGGATTGCTATTGAAATAAATAAATTTGAAGTTGGAAAGTGGATGTCTGTGTGTGATGTTAAGAGTGCAATTAAAAACTTCTGGTTTCTTTTTGGGGGGATTTTTCTGACTTGTGTGTGTGTCGTGTTCAAATGGTAAAAATAATCACTGTAACTGGATTCCCGTCTCGAAAGGAAAGCGGTGTTCTTCTTCTATTCTATGATGGGATCATCGTTTGTAATAACAATCTGTATTCTTCTGTCATTGTGTTATATGTTTCTGTTCATCTATCTTTCGTATATATCCCAGTAATAAACACACGACAGCAACAACAACAACAATCACTGCAACAGTTTACAGGTTTTGTGAGACATGCAGCAACAAAGGCTATTTTTCAAAATCCCTGCAACATTCAATCCCGATAATTTATTTTGATCTTACTAAGGGGCCTGTAAAAAAAACAAGTAGATTAAATAGATTCAGTTGGATTGAAAACGCATCGTCCGTCGTTTCTTTCTTCCTCGTGCTTTCTTCACCGACATCGTTTTTCCGCCTTCGTATTTCTCTGTCCTGTCTGGTTCAAGCTTCTCTCTTCTGGTCTAGTCTAGTCTCTGTTTGATTGCTACGGATGTTGCGGAAATTTCTGGGGACATATCGGTTTCTAGGAACCCTCAATACCGTAACTGGCTGAAAAAGTCTATGGTGATGAGCGATGATGTGGATTTTTCATGCTAGTTGAGTGCTGTATTGCTATTCGCTCTCTTTCGAGAACCTGAGCTTGAATCTGTCGCCTTAGACCGCTCGGCCAATCTGACTACATCTTTTTTGGTTGCCAAGTCCTCTTCAATACGAACCTTACCCGCGGCCAGATCATCCCATATATGTTTCACCCGTTGCCAGATCTGTCATATATGCTTGACCTGTTGCCATGGGCGAGTGTTACATTAACTATAAAAGATATGTTTGCGATTGATTGTAAAGCATATTATTGACTTGAAGATTATTTCCCATTTAAATTTTAATTAGTTTACCAACTTTAATTCAAATGACAAGTAAACTCTCGAATTCCGAGTCACGAAACTTCGTGGGATTGTTATTTGGATTTACCTGTGATCTAAGTGGCTGTAACTTGAAGCATATTGGGGTGATAATAATGTTTTATGCAATTGACCAATTTTGCCTAATAAAAACCGTCGCTAAATGCTGCCATTGTTGTTATCGTCTTGGAACATTCTTCGGGAACACTTCTCACACTATTGGCTACATATCATGGTATTTGATGACGTCTTTCAGTTTTAAAAAAATTGATCGAAGATATAATATTTAAGTACCGATATTGTGAAAAATAGTTAAGGGAATTATTATTATGATTGGTTAGGTATTGAGCTTTTTTTTCGCTCCCATTGAAAATTTAATTTTAAAATACTGTGATTCAATTAAATAAAAATAGTTGAGTTTTACAATGGCTCTCGATTCTTCTCCTAAAAACAATAAACTTGGGATCGCTCCATTGTTCATTTTGAAGGTCTCATAAGATATATTTATCTCTTGAAACGAAAACTAGAATTTTAAACATAATCCAAATATGTCATTTCCTAGAACATAAGCTATTTGATAATGTGACTTAGGTATATATAAGAAGTTTGTGGTAAAATGTTTTCAGATAATTATTTTCAGATTAATGCAAAGGGTTTCATTTTGTTGATTCTCTAAAATATAAAAATTGCTCAAATTTGTGGTTTATTTTTATTCTAGGTTATGAGAGAATTCAGTCACAAAATGATGGATCATGTCTCATCTGTGAACATCAACATTATTCTCCCATGGCTCACAAAATTTATGATGTTATTCAATGTTTTCAATTTTCAAGATTTCATTAACCTCTTGCGGAAAATGGAAGATATTTTCAAGTAAGTATTAATTTGTAATATCTCTATTAATTTTTAGTAAAATATTAGAAATATTATCATAAGAAAAACAAAATAAAATCCTCATTTAACACAAACCTTTGAAAAATTGAGTCAAATTGCGCCAGTAGCTCAGTCTTCTGTATTAGACTCCACTTAATATGATGATAACAATTCGCCAAATTGGCGATAAATAGAAGTATGGTCTAAAATAGGACCCAACCGAAAAACAAAAAAAAAGTATAAGAGATACTAAAAAGTTTTCTGCTTGGAGAAATTTCAATTTATAGTTACAGGAGTTTTTTCTAAGGTTACGGAGACTTCGCTATTTTGGAACAGAATTAAATAAATAAACGACGAGGACGCCACTAAGCTGGCTTTTCATTCTCTTACTTTTCAAACATCACGTGAGAGGTTTGAAATCTAACGAATTTAATATGTAACAGTCCCCATTATTCAATTTCTATGCTATTATATAGTTCACACTCTCCCTATATATATTTATGCAATTCCAACTATTAATTCACAATCTCCGTATATATATATATATATATATGTCTTGTTCAAATATTCAATCGTAAATAAAATACTTTCTATTCATCTATTTAAGTTCACAAATGCATTTTTTTTAAACTTTTAATGGAGGACAATTTATGTTAATACAATATTTTCAAATATTAATTCATTCTTTATTTTTAATTAATGAATAAATCGTAACAAACAAAAATAATAGTCCAACAGCCTATATAGAAAGAAAAGCTATTCGTTGTGCCCCTGTAGCGCAATGGATAGGGCGTTGGAATTCCACTAGCCCAGAGGTTCGAATCCCACCTGGGATGGCCTAATATCTCAGAATGTGATTTCTTTCTACTATTCTATTTTATTGGGATAATTTAATTTAATTAATGAATAAATAAAGGGTGTTTTTTTAGAGGTATAGAACTTTAAATTGCAATAAAACAACGATGTATTATTCGATTGAAGTATTCGGAAGATAATCTTGTGGCATTATAGTTTAAATATGATTTCTGCATATGACTGCCACGGCTGGCTCGGATGTAGTCCAATCTGGACGTCCAATTTTCGATGACTTTTTCCAACATTTACGGACCAATGATTCCACCAGCCCATAAAGTGCACCAAACAGTCAGTTTTTCTGGATGTAACGGTGTTTCGACATACATTTGGGGATTAGCTTCACTCCAAATGCGGCAGTTTTGTTTGTTGACGTAGCCATTCAACCAGAAGTGCACTTCATCGCTAAACAAAATTCGCTTATGAAAATCGGGAATGCGTATTCCGCACAGAACCATTATTTTCGAAATAAAATTGCACAATTTGAAAGCGTTGTTCATTCGTGAGTCTATTAATGATAAATTGCCAAACCAAACTGAGAATAAATCACTTGACAGCTGTTAAATCGGTCGCCATCTTGGAAATTAATGCCAACTTAAACTTCTATACCTGAAAAAAAACACTCTTTAGTAACAAACAATAATAATAGTTCAACTCCATATACAGAAAGAAAAATGGAAAATTGCGATGAAAATCGCTTTCTATTTTGCCACTTAATAGCGTGATTCTGTCACATTTATAAGCATACTTATATTAATTGTAATTATTTAATAAAAAGTAACTAAAATAAAAATTTTCCTTGTTCATGTAAGTAAGAATTTATTTAATTTTTTTTATATTACTTGTTAATATTTAAATCAGAAACAAGTATTTTTTTGGATATTGAATTTGGTTGCCGATTATCATGTTCACGTTTTCATGGCTATAAATCCCGGTCTTTGATGTTCTTTGGTATTTCCTGTCTTTTGCAATATACTTCTTTCGAATCAGTCGCATTTTCTCTCGACTGATTCCTTTGATAGTTCCTATCTTTCAGTTCCTTTTCCTAGCTTTTTTTTTTAATTCGAAGTGTGTGTGTATGTTTATGTGTTTTATTAAAGAAATTATTACTGTTACTCCGATGGATTTTTATATCTGACAGTTAAAAATTGCTTCCATTAAACTGCTTCCAAATTACAGTTAATGTAAAATCCGGCATATAACGCGCACTTGTAACACAAAAAGTAAGTCCGAATTTACAGGTTCGAGTTATACACGGGTTATAAAAATGAGATCTTTCAAAGTAAAAAACAAGTAATATAAAAATATTAAGTCAATTCCTACTTAGGTCAACAAAGAAAAATTTTATTTTAGTTACTTTTTATTAAATAGTTACAACTATAATATAAATATGTATGTACATATGACAGAATTACAATATTAAGTGATTTTTTGTTTCTTTTTTTTTTTTTTTACTATTTATTCATTCATTAAATTTTATTATTCTAATAAAATGGTATAGTAAAAAAGAAATCTCATTCTCAGAAATTAGGCCATCCCTTGTGGGATTCGAACAGTTCAAAAAGTTATTTTTATTTGTTACTATTTATTCACTTTTAATTTAATCAATGAATTAATATTTAAAAAAATGTATTAACATCATGGGGCCTTCCACTACAAGTTTTAAAAAAATGTATTTGTACTTGAATGGATGAATATAAAGTAATTTATTAACGATTTAAAATGCGAACAAGATGTTAAATAAATAAATAAATACAAATAGGGAGAGAGTGAACTAATAGTAGGAATTGAAAAAGAGGAAGGAGTATTATAAAAATTAGACTTCTACATATATCGAAATAATGTTTATTTAAAAGAAATGACATACTTTAAGAACTTAAGGGCTCTAGAAGTATACTATTTTATAAAAAGCCTGAGATAGTACCTCGAATAAATGACTTCAAAAAATGAAAGCATTGCATTCGTACTTTTCAGGTTTCTTTTTAAAAAAGAGGATATACTGTGAATATACCCAAAAATTATAAAAACTGCAGTTTGAAAGTATAGGTGTGCGTTATACGCCGGGTTTTACGGTAATAGTTTTTTTTCTTTCATTTTACATTTTCTCTAATCGAGGTTCAATTTAATGTCACATTCCATTTCAGAAAAGAAGTAGAAAAAAGAATCAATGCTAAAGAAGAACTTACAAAGGACGATTTCATAGGATGTTATTTGCAAGAAATAGAAAAGAGGAAAAATGATTCTCAGCCTCAAAATTTCAATGGTACGATTTTCGAATTAAAATCTCATTATGCACATCTGTTCAGGAATCCCAATGATTATTCTTTTTAATACGTTTTCATTTGAATTGTAGTTCATGCATTATAGGGTTATAACTCGCATTGATGGACAAATGAAACACGTTTTGAATTCTTAACCTTGGTAGGGTAGAGGTCATTGTTTCATTTGTCTCTATTGGCAAATATTTCCTTTGCGCAATTTAAAATCTCCTACAAGATCACTGTCAAATCCTTCTCGCAACTGCTCATTTAACACAACAATATTTAGTTCGTTTTATTTTCTGCTTCAAGATTTTGTTTTTGTACCCCAAATTAATATTTTGGTGGCGTAAAAAACGTGATCTCAAGCTATCTACACAGTGCAGATTTAACCTCACTTCGGGCCCTGGCCGCAGATCTACGGGTCCCCTTCACACTGGCGGATCGAAATTTATTACTAGGAGACCTGGTTAAGTCCAACTTATTCGGACTCTTTCGGACCTTTCCAGGCCCTGCGCGTCCACCCCAAGTGCCCAATGGATAAACCGGCACTGCATCTACGGAGATATACCGTATATTTCCATATATAAGCCAGGGATTTTGAGAAAATATTTGAAGTAATAGTAAGAGGATTGGCTTGTATAAAAGTAGATAATCATGAGAAAAAAAAGTAATTTAGAAAAAACGATTTACTTTTTTCCCTATATTTTTCATAAGCCATATATAAGCGATATTAATTTTTTAACTTTTGGAGTGTTTTAGTAGAACCTTTATTTTAAAATAAGAGAAAGTCAAGTAAATCCTTCAAAATCAGTGTCATAATCTAAGTTTCCAAAAAGTTAATAAATTTCTCAATTACTCATTAAGATGTCTGAATGTATATGTTGATCATGCAGTCAGTTTTTTCTTCTGGATACGAAACATAGGATCACGATACGATCACGTAATGTGAATGAATTTCTGTTTCCGATAATTTTTTCAACAAAAATAAGTGGAGCGAAAAATACACATGGCACAAATATTACACAAGTTAACAAATGAATGAAAAAAATGTATTAGATTTTCAGCTAGAGTTATCAGAAATAAAACTATTGTCGTCTGACGTTTTACTTTACAGCAGTTTGATTTGAAAATAGTTCACCTATTTTATCCACCTAGCCACATTTTCGTCCTCATGGAGACATGCTTGAAAATTATAGGAACTTTTTCAATTCGGCTTATGTACATGTTTTGAATTATGGGTAAATTTTTATAGAAAACACGTGCTTTTGCCCATTATACACAGATCCGCTTATAATTGGAAACATAAGATACGTAAAATGTTTATACGTAATTGAAATTTTGTAAAATAGCTTCGCAAAATGAAATTTTTTCTAAGGTTTTGATGTGTAGTCAAAAAATACTTGTTTGGAAATTGTTTGTGTGTAGCAATGACTGTTATAGAAATTATTTTGTCTTCCCATGAAAACAGATCTCATAAGAAACCATTTAAAATATGTTTCTTTTTATCAGAAAAATGAAATTACAGTGTTTTCATGGAGAATTCTTACAAACTGCTAAGAATGTAATATTCTTAGAATGTAATATTCTTAGAATATTTTTGTTCTAAGTTTTTTGTATATACGTGTTCCTTTGCAAGATAAGCAAATGAATTCAAGATATAGGTGTTTTAAATGCATATTTATTCTCTTCAATTTTGCATATTTATAACCATTCCTTAAATTTTGTTATAAATTAAAGGAAGAAATAACTTTTTCCTTTTTTGGCAAATTGTTTTAAATTATTGCCATTACTTTTGTAGCACTTTCTGTTAACATGACCAGAAAATATATGGCATATATAAGAAAAGCCTACTCATTATATCAACACTGAAAAGTAAAGGAGTTTAATGGAATCAATTGGTTAAATTTATGCGATATCATAGTCACATTATAACTGACATCACGTGTTTCCAGCAAACCAGTTCATGCTCTTCATCGTAGCTAACCTTTGCTTTTTACAGAAACTTTCTTCTAGAAAGTACTTATTTCTCAAAAATAACAACGCACATAATCAGTGGTGTAACAGAGAATATTAGGGTTTCCTTGCAAGGACAAGATTTGGGCCCGAAACCGGATGTTACAAAGGATTGCAAAACCTAACATCAGGCTACGCGATGCGAGAATTGCGGGAGTGTACGTTACGCCACTGCACATAAATAAGCAAAATGCAGTTTATTTAAAAGTACAGGAATAATAGTAGATTTTTTTTTATTAATTTTGAAAAACTTTTTAAAGTATCTTAATACTCAAACATCTTTACCAAATTATCGAATTTTGAAAGTTTGTATAAATTTCACTAGAAGAACAACAAGTAAATACAAGGCTTATGTCAGTTTTGAATTCAATGGCGAACACGTAATTGCATTTATCATGTGACCGTCATGAATTTTACCTATTGTTGAATATTTCTTGTAATAATGCTGTATTCATTTTTAATCTTTTTAGTGACGAATCTTCGAGGTAATTTACTGGTGTTATTCCTGTCGGGACAAGATTCTACCATTGCCTCTGTCGGCTGGCTACTGCTGCTAATGGCAAAATACCCGGATGTTCAGACAAAAGTTTGTGAAGAGATCGATCGGGTCATTGGAAGAGATGGAACAGTATATTTTAATGATAAGACCAAGTTACCATACACTATGGCTACTATGTTAGAAATGATGAGATATATATCAATCAATCCTCTTTTTCCTCCAAGATAGTAAGCAATCTTTTTTAAAAAATTTAATTACAGAATTTTTCTTATTTATTATCTTAATAAATATTTTCGCTAAGAGAAATATTAGTACACAATATCTAAGCGGAATATGACGTAAGAAAGTACGTATCGGCGAATTTACTTTAAGTCGATATCAGTGACGTCCAGTGGCATAATATAAGCCATCGATTGTGGGGGGCCCAGGGGATTCTTGAAGCCCAAAGCCTGACTGACGCTAAGTACGCATTAGGGCTTGGGGTCACATACCTTATTTTGCAGAAGGGCCCTAATATTCTCCTATACTCCCCTGGTGATGTCTTAAGACATCTGGAGTCCCTGGGCTCCTAAGCAGAAGTAATTCCCCCCTGCGTGGCCGCGGCAGCCGAGTGGTATAGGTATCGGACCGTGTCTTGCTTTGTCACGGGTTCGAGCCCAGTACCACTAAAGACCCGCCGTGTAGGGCAGCGATGCAACTTAAATCTGTCGAGAGCTGATTACCACACCACACCTCCCGTTGGTGTGGTGTGGTAGTTAGGAGAGGGGGTGCCAGCTCAGGTGTCGTCCACGTCACTTGACCATGGTTCAAAATTACGTGGTCCGTCGCCAAAAGCCCTCGTGTAGATGAACAGTACGACGTTAATATTCAATCAATCAATCAATCAATCCCCACCTGCGCTTCTTTTAAGTCAGTGCTTCTCAAACTTTCAATATTTGCGACTCAATTTTCTATCTTAATTTTCATTGTACCCCCTTCATACAATAACAATGTATTTAATTCAATAATAATGTACTTTTATCCTACAGTTGCAATACGAATTGAATTATAAACCGTACAAATTATCAAGATATTGAACTTTGTTAATAATTTTGCTTATGACAAGTCCATGGTGCACTAGTAATTATTAAACATGCTCTCAACTTGGTATTGACAAATAAATGATCAAATGCATTGTGTGGTAGTGATATATTTATACGTATATTATGTCAGTACAAATATGTATTTTATTTTTTATTATGTCATAAAGTATTTTGTTTTACTTCCTTTCAGAAAATTAATAATTTTTTTTAAAATAATCTTTTATTTTCGACTTCTCGATATACTACTCGCGTCCCCCTTAGGGGGCGCGCCCCACAGTTTGAGAAACGCTGTGTTAAGTAGACAGAATAAAGCAGCGGTCGCCAATTTTTCTTACCTCATGGACCAGTAAATTCATAATTTAAATCCAATGGACCACTATTAGGATTTTGTAAATGTTAAATATATTTAGAAAAAAAATTGTGATCTAAGAACGCAATGAATGCATCTTAAAACATAACTTAACGTGATAAGTGATTATATTCCACATTTTTCTGGGAACCAGCAAAATTTTCTCGCGAACCACTAGTGATTCACGGACCACCACTTTCGCGACCTCTGGTATAAAGCATATGTAGTTAAATATTCTATCTAACGGTAACCCATAACAAATAAATGTGTATAACTCACTAATCAAGGCAAAAACCGACTCGATCGACCTCCATCTTTCGATTTAATGAGTAATGATGCTATATGATGATAGACGTAGACAATGGCGTAACGTACACCTTTGCATTACGGGGGCCAGGGTTCTGGGGGGCGCAAAGCTTGACTACTTCCAAGTACCTACACTTTATAAAATCCTGCTAGGGGCCCCAAAACTGACTTTGCAGGGGTCCTGGAAATGATGCGGCTATTGCAAAAATGGCTGTTTTAACACTGTTACCATTCGGCATCTAATTCGAAATTTCCAATTTTTTGGAGAATATACCATGAACAACATTTAAAAATTAAAATGATTCGGATCTTGATATTATTGATGCTAAGTCAGTGTTTCTCAAAGTGTGGGGCGCGCCCCCCTGGGGGCGCGAGCGTATCGAAAATTTAAAGATTTTTTTTAAAAAAAATAACCGGAAAGAGAAATAAAACAAAATGCTTTCTTCCATAATAAAAAAAATACACACAACAACACTGGCATAATTTATGTTTATTATCTGGCTTTTTTCCGTCATCAAATAGCTATCTTTGATCCCAAAACCAAATTAAAAAAAAAAACATTTTGTTTTATTTGCTGTATTTCCTCAATGAGAGATTTTTTTATTACGTTTTAACATAAAATATTACTCGTTAAAAAAAAAAACGAAACCCAGACCCTGAGAAAAATTCTAAGAAGATAAACAATTCACCACTGTAATTATTATTGAAATACTGTACATTAGTTGTAGAAAAAGAAAAGAAAGTCGATTCACTTTTCAGCCAGGCTGCTTAGTACGTTTGCTAATCATTTGATTGACCTTCAATCTTATGGTATGGTTATTATCGATATTAGTTCCCTCCCATCTTTTATGCGTTTGCTTTTCGCTTAGGGAAATTGTAAATAATTGAGTTCTGTGATATTTGGAAAAGAATTGATTGGTTTAACATTTCTGTAGGATAATTGAAAAGTGTCTGATTTGCGTCCTTTATTATGGTCTTGTACTTTTGAATCATTTTAGTTCAGTTTTATTGGATTTTTTCTCAAATCATAAAATAATTGAATAGTGCTTGAAAGAAGGTAAGTATATACTTTCTATAAATTAAAATATTCACTAGAATTCCGATTTGTATCGTGTACAGTAAAAATAATTCTAAACAAATGATTGGGGTGACTGAGTCCCCCCGCACTACCATTAATGTTAGTATCGAGTACGCGCCTGCTCCTTGGTTAAAACATTTTGAAGTCTCGCTTTAAATGTTAAAAAGTGACACAATCATTCTTCATCGGAATTTTATATTCTTTTTTTTTTCATAGTTTAACATTAATTCTAAAGCTAATTGTGTGAGGTTTAAAATTACGGTTCTTTTAAACAGTTATTTACAATTATAGCATTTATCTAAAAAAACATCATTTTACATTTTTGTATACAATGTCGTGCACACAGTTTTACTCCCCTTACAGTTCAGCTATTATTTCAAGAATGTTTTATTTTTAAAAAAAATGAACTCGTGCGAAGAGTCGGTGTTTCAGCCAGTATACGTTTGATGTATCAGTACTGAAGAAGGTATTTTATAAATTTCTTATTACTGAATTTGGCCGCGGTAGCCGAGTGGTATAGGTATCGGATCGTGGCTTGCCTTGTCACGAGTTCGAGCCCAGTACCACTAAAGACCCGCCGTGTAGGGCAGCGATGCACGTTAAATCTGTTGAGAGTTGAAACGTTTTCCCGTTGGGGTGTGGTGTGGTAGTTAGGAGAGAGTGGTGCCAGCTCAGGTGTCATCCACGTCACTTGACCATGGTTCAAAATTACGTGGTCCGTCGTCAAAAGCCCTCGTGCAGCTGAACAGTGCGACTTTAATATTCAATCAATCAATCTTATTACTAAATTAAGAACAAGTTTAATAATTATTAGGGACTTCCACGGGCTTGTCTTGTAGAGGAAAGTTTTTCAAAGGAAGGTTTAATATCAGAAATTGACACTTTGAGTTATTTTTCTATATTTAGCTGAGATCTATATTTTGTCTTCAAGGCATCCACTGCAGAAAATCCGGTTTGAAAAAGGTAGGATGTTGAAAATGGTAATAGTATACGAAGTGCTTTTGTTTTCAAAACAGATAATTCCTCATCCACCTCTACCCAAAATTCAAAGATTGATTTTTTACAAAATTGCCTTTTAATTTTTCACTGGATGTGAAATCTATGAAGATTTCTTCTTCGGAAGTTGAGAGCCCTTCTGGAGTATCTTGAAATAGATCCCTAATTCCGTCGTAACTTGCTACCAAGCTGTCCTCATCCAGAAAATACTTTTTAAAATTCTTTGCCAACATAGCTAAATGATTTTACATGTTTTAAAAACAACTTTCACATGTTGTTCTACAGATTTGTATGTTTTAACACATATCGAGCTGGGGCTTTTTTTCCATCATTTACTTCAGTAGTGGTAAATCCAAAATTTAAGTATTTTTGAGAAGATCGCCTTGATTTAATTTTCGGAACCATACTCGTTCGTCTGTGTACTTGTTGATTCTTTATTATGGTCGAATGTTTGCTTACGACTTAAAAATGTATGTATGATATTGTTTTAATCTACTGCCGTAAATACTTAATTACCGTGAATTACAATTAACGTGGAAATTAAAAAAAAAAAAAAAAATGTACATTCAAGCTAGATTCGGTAGCTATAGGAGTATCGAGTCGACCAAAACTGACTGGAATTGTGCGAGGAAAAGCATTTTTACATGTTTTGCGCAGACGTCCGATAGATTGCCCAGACTCACGCAAACGTACCCTATAATGCCAGATGTGATGGATATGATAGAGAGCAACATTGACTAGACTATTTTTCTAATGACATTTGTACTTTGAGAAATGAATGCTGAAGGAAATAAATCTTTAATTAAATACATCATTTTGCGATCTGTTCCAATTTAAAAATTAGAGAAAGAAAAATAACATAATTCTAAGTAATATATATTTTAAGTAATTTTCTTAAAATATATATTACTTAAAAGTTACATATACACAAAATTTAATATACCTATCGTATTGTTTTTTACGGTTTATAATTAAGATCGTATTGTAACTTTAGCGTCTCTCTCTCAAAGTGCAGTAAATACATTATTGTTGTACAGGGGGGCGAGACAAAAATTATGATTGAAAATTGGGTCGCCAGTATTGAAAGTTTGAGAAACACTGCTTTTAATGTATGAGTGGTGCACAGAGTATTTTATGACTAATTAATTAATACTAAATTAAGAACAAGTTTAATAATTATTAGCTACTTCCATGGGCTTGTCTTACAGAGCAAAATTTTTGAAAGGAGTTTTAAGATAAGAAATTGACCCTCTGAGTTCATTTTCTATATTTAGCTGATATCTATATTTTGTCTTCTAAGCAACCACCGCATTTTGTAATATGTTCCAATTTAAAAATCAGAGAAAGGAAAAATAACTTAGTAATTATCCTATTACTTAACTTTTTTTTGCTTAAAAGTAACATACACAAAATTTAATACTTATGTCATGAATTTGTACGGTTTATAATAAATATTGTTGCTTTATCGTAAAAGTGCATTATTATTGCATTCAGTAAATTATTATGTATAAGGGGGGCGCGATAAAAATTGTGATTGAAAAGGGGGGCGCCAGTATTGAAAGTTTGAGAGGCTCTGTGCTAAGTCGAGAACAAGACGATGCCTCCTTCCCGAAGCCAAGGTTCCACCCCAGTTCACCCGCGCCTTTAAACGTCCCTCACTGGTTGGGATATTATTGTATATTACATTTGATCTTTGTTGATTACAAGAATAAGAATATATTTTTAATGCTGAAGAGTTTTTGATTCCTCAAAACAAATTCTAGCTTACACCATATTGTGTAGAAATACACATAGAATACACTAATAAAGGTTTCCACATTACGTATTTCTTTCGTATTTAGTTATAGAACACGCAAGAGCTCGTTCCCCCTAAAGTAAAAAGCTTCCACCGCAGAATCAATAAGCAAAATTTTTTTGTCATTGAATTCTCATTAAAGTAAACATTTCAGCTGATTTAGCCAATTATAAATTTTGTACACAATTTTTTCAACCCGCATGATGCCCATCTACGCCGCAGATAAAATGATAATTTTAGTAGAATATTTTTTTAACCACTTTTCTGAAGTATGAACACCTCCCGAGGCATGAATATGTTCCTCCATTCAATTATTAGCATCCAATCAAGTATTGTCCATCAATTCTTCAGTCTCTAACAATCAAGGAGAAACTGAGATCTTTCCCCCTCTAGATAATATAAAAACTGAGAAAATTAAGGGTCAATTATAATTATTTTTAAGGTTTTTTAAATTATATTTTTGGTTTTAAATTATTGGATATACTAAGAATTTCTACAGCTAGATACCCCTATAAAAATAGACAAAGTAAGGGTCACAAATCAAATAAATATAAATATTTTTTTGGTGAATTATTGTTTTGTAACCAGTTTAAATCTAAATACATAAGTAGCAAAACAAAAAAACACAGTTATACAAGACTCTACTAAAACCAATTGTTTTATATACGAATGCTGGACAATTTACAAAGAAGACGAAGAGAAACTGATGACTTTCGAGAGAAAACCTTCAAAAATTTTTTGGGACAGTTAGAATCTGAAGAAAAAATTTGGTGTAGTCATAGAAGACGGGGAATCTGAAAAATATGATACAACCTTGAACCTCAATCGAAATACAGAGAACCCAACATAGACAAAGTGATCAAGACTTCCAAAATAAAGTGGCTGGGACATGTATTTTAATATAGCATTGAAAATCTTTTTAAGAAAATAAGTTTCCAAACTCGAGAGGGAAAGAGGAAGACCAAGGACAAGGTGGATGGATAAAGTAGAAAAGTGGTTGAAGGACTTGAGAGTTAAACGATGGAAGAATGTAGCACCGAATAGATCAAGGTATAAGCCAGGGTTGCCAAACTCAAAAGCTAACTCGGGCCAAGCAAACAAGGTTTAAGTTTTGGCGGGCCCAAAAGAAAATCCATATTCATATAGAAACGTAGGTTCATTTCAAATAAATTATAATAAACAGAAATAAATGAACAAAAATATATAATATTGTTGTCCTGACACTTGATAGCATTTTTTTTTTGCTGCGATCTTCCCAATTTCAAGAATTTCTTTTTTTAAATCTTTTTCTGTATTATTGTGTGGAGTTATATTGGCCGGGCCTCAAAATTGCTCGTAGTGGACCGCATGCGGCCCGCGCGTTTGACACCCCTAGTGTAAGCTGACTGAGATAACCTTGGCCGGCAACAACCGGCTGTCGCGTATTCGTTCAATTTTTTTGGGGGAGCTGCACTTGTCTTAGTTTTCTTGTTACAGCGCTCCTAAACCTTGGAGGGAATTATGAGTGTAACTCTATATAACATCATTTACATTCTGATTTTAGAGAATGTAATCCAACTAACAGTACATTGTTTACAGTAGTGGTACAAATACATAATATTTTCTTCATAAAATGAATAAAAATGTATGGTTAACACTAGTTTTAAAAAACCCTTCTTTTAAGGTATCCGACTACGTTCGGAACCGTGATTTTCAAAAGCGCATAAATGGATAATTTTCATGATATTTAGTGTTACTTAGATTAGAATATATGCATGAAATTGTTTTAAGGACATTTTGACAAAAAATGTTTATTTAAATACAATATTTTGGCAAAAAATTAACTTAGAATAATCTCTTGTTCCAAATGTTCTCCTTATGTGAAAAATGGTTCTATTATAATAATATTTTTCCTGTATATAGCTCAGACCTCTCTACAGGGGCTCAACTAGAATTTTTGAAAAATTCACATTATTTTCAGAGTTACCACCAATCGAAATAATTATTCGCGTTTTTTTCTTAGAATTGCTACCCTCTGTTGTCGTAAAATATGAATAAACCCACTTCTAAGTTATATAATTCAAAAATTCTAATTGAGCCTCTGAACAGAGGTCTGAGCTATATACAGGCCAATTTTTTGCCAAAATATTATATTTAAATAAATTGTTTTAGTCAAAATGTCCTTAAAACAATTTTATGCATGTATTCTAATCTGAGTGACACCAAATATCATGAAAATTATCCCTGTATGCGCTTTTTTAAAATCACGGTTCCGAACGTAGTCGGATACCTTAATGTTATTATAATGATAAATTGATTGATAACACCAGTGAAATAAAGGAGTCAGAGATATATGCTTTCATTATCTTCACTAATTAAGGAGGAAAAAAATCTTACTTTTGATACTTACGGCTGAATGGAACATTTTTTTTCTGGAGAATAGGCTAAATCCCTGAGATAATCACATGATAAATATAAACACATTTTTTCCAGTAAATTCAAAAAGCTGACACATTATATTTGTATTTGTTCTCCTCCTATATTCTTCTACATTTGTATTGTCTAAAATCCTCAAATAATTTTAAATTTGATTACTGGGTAAGAAAATCAGAGTATTAGGATTTTTAGAAAAGCGTTTCAAAATAGTTATAATATTTTTTTTTTTTTTATATTTCATGAACAAATAATATATTATTCTTACTTTGCACCTGTTTTTTTTAAAAAAAAATCAAGTGCATTTTGTTTATTTATGTGCGTTACTATTTTGTTACTAACAAATATGTAGCTTTTAAAAGAAAGTTTCAGAAGAAAGCAGAAGTTGGCTACATTGAGGCGGTATAACACATAAGTACCCATTTATCAAGAGAGACTACGATGTCATATTATTTTTAGTCCATTTCTAACGAGATTGAAATACCATATAAAAAAGATATTTTTGATCCTTTTAGTAGTGAAATTTGGTTATACTTGCAACTGTATACATTTTTTATAATAATAGTAATTTTATTTTATTTTCTTAAAAGGTGTACATAATTTGTTGCAATATATTTTGTATTTCGCAATAAAAAAAGATTTTTATGTGTTTAAATTAAGGAGATAATTCTGAAATATATTCACCAGAACAGTACTTCTCAAACTTTCAATACTCGCAACCCAATATTCAATCATCATTTTCATCGCGCCCCCCTCCATAAAATAACACTGTATTGAATTCAATAATACTATACTTTTACACTAAAGCTACAGTGTGTGTGTGTAGTGTGTGTGTGTGTGTAGTGTGTGTGTGTTGTGTGTAATGTGTGTGTGTGTTGTGTGTAATGTGTGTGTGTTGTGTGTAATGTGTGTGTGTTAGTGCGTGTGTGTGTGTACGACTTTAACCTCTTATGTGCCACCGACGCATATAAACGGCTCGCTCCACCGAAGCATTAATCTTCTGGACGTATATATGCGTCTTTCCGAAGTACGATCTTTCCTATGCAATGCTATTCATAAAGTTATTCCTAAGCCTTTCGAATACAACAAAAGGACCCTGACAGTCTTTGCAAAGGATTTACTTATTTCAGAGGATTTTTGCTGATTTATTCCTTTTCTCCTCCTTACCCCCCCAAAAACCCATTAAAATACGCTACGTGGAAAACCGTGGCATTGGGGACCGAACCGCGTAACTTTTAATCGGCAGTTAAGGAATTAATTGTAAACCATACAAAGCATCAAGATAAGTGTTAATACAAGCCCATGGGGTCACTGTTAATTGTCAAACTTGTTCTTAACTTAGTATCGTTAAATTAATAATAAAATACATTGTACAGTACAGGTACTTTTATAAGTGTATTATATCAGTGTAAATGTGTATTTCATATTTTATTATGTCAGAAAGTATTTTATTTGCTTACTTTTAGTAAGTTAATAATGTTTTGAATAATCTTTAGTTTTCAACATTTCAATATGCTTGCGCCCCATTTTGTAGAGTTATCACGCCCCTCAAGGGGGTGCGCCCCACAGTTTGAGAAACGCTGCACTAGAATCTTACTAAATTGTGAGCATCTTTATATTTTCCTTAACTTTCTCTTCCTAATAGTGTTTTAGATACGTTTAATTTCGGTGGTTATACCATTCCACAAGCAGCGCATGTTGTGTGCAACAGTTGGGCCATGTTACACGATCCAAGATACTTCAATGATCCAATGGCATTCAAACCAGAAAGATTTCTCAAAGAAGACGGTATTAAAGCCGAGAAGGTCAAAGGATATGGACCATTTTCATTTGGTAAAAATTTTTTAATATTCTAAAATTATTGGCATTCGTTTAATCCTTTATTTTTTTTGCCGTAGATAAATAGAGACGAATGACATTGTGGTGCACTTAACAGTTGATCCATGTGATCGTTACTAAATTAAATGAGAGGCCTTCATGGTTGACATCAAAGAGGCTTCTTTTGGTAGGCAATTCTATTACTTATTTACAATTATAATTACTAAACTAAAAACTATTTTCCACAAAAAAAAAAAGCTGTACATAACATATTCCGCTCGCTCGCTTCGTCACAAGTCGTTTTCGTTCTTTCTACAGGTTCGGACGCTAGAGGGCGCAGCAGACATATTGATCTCATGATTCAAAGGATCACATTATTTTTAGTAGAATTTGTCTGACAATGCACTTCGTGAAAAAGTTGAACTCGGTGGCAAAATATCAGCAAAATTATATCACTGTACTCTAATTTTTCAACAGATAAAACACTTTTTTAAAAATAAAAGAAGAAAAAAAAACAGAAAGAGAGAAAAAGAAACGATCCTTTTCTTTTTGATGATACAATAATTATTTTACAAGAGATACAGGAAGTTATATTATCACTTTCATTACTTAGAATTATTATTGCTGACGATTTTTCTCTGTTCTTTCGATGAAGAAATTAAAAATTCTGTCGTGTAATGTCAATACTATTATTTCGAATTACAGGTTAAATAAAAACTAGTTGCCTCATAAAACAACTTCCACACTTTTATATAGATCATTCATCTAAAAATAAATATTTGAAAAATAATAATAGTAATTGTAAACTTGTGGGTTCTTTTCTGATCGTGTTTGCATTGTGAATTGAAAATACACTCTGTCGCAAAAAAATATATGCACCCAGAAGAAATCAAGCTACAATCACGAAACTCGGCAAGAATGTAGTCTGGTAAGAGATATGCAAATGATTAAAATTTCAAAGCCAATGAGACAAGGCTAAGTGTGCTATGCGCATATTAGTTGCGCAACTGGGAGAGTTTAAAAGCATGAGTACGAGCGCCGTACGGCTATCCAAACGAATCTGATGACTTTGATAGACGATATTGAGACTTAGGATGCCTCTAAGACGTAACCGGCGGCAGTACGAGCAGCTGACGGACTTTGATAGGGGCCGTATAATAGGCCTCAGAGAAGCAGGTTGGTCGAATAGACGTAACGGTCGCCACCTCGGTCGGAGTGATATGGTAGTTGCTCGGTGTTGGCAACAGTGGATCACAGAAGGTAGAGTGTACCGTCGCGGAGGGTCAGGACGTCCCAGGAACACAAATGATCGCGAGGATCGTGCAATCAGAAGAGTGGCCACTTCGGCACCAACAACGTCGCTAGCATCGATTCAACGCCACTTACCTCCTTCCAGACATCCAGTGCCATCAAGAGAAACCATAAGGAGACGACTGACCGAAGTTGGCTTGAGGAGCCGACGTCCGCTAAGACGCTTACCACTGACCCACATCATAGGCAGTGTCGACTGGATTTTGCCGACCTCGGGCAACTTTGGAGTGTGACAGACTGGAGACGTGTCATCTTCAGTGATGAATCCCGATTCAGTCTCAGTGATGATGACCACCGCACACGTGTCTGGAGGCGCACCGGCCAGCGGTCCGATCCGGCATTTATTGTCGAGCGGCATACAGCAATTTCACAAGGTGTGACAGTGTGGGGAGCAATTTCTTGGGACACACGATCATCTTTAGTGGTCCTTCAAGGCACTTTGACAGCTCGCAGATACGTGGACGATATTTTAACGCCGATTGTTCTACCCATGCTATCAAGTCGCCCAGGTGCCATTTATCAACAGGATAATGCTCGTCCACATACTGCGCGACTCTCCCAACAATGTCTTCAATGATTTGACGTCCTACCATGGCCTGCCAGGTCACCCAGATCTTTCGCCAATAGAGCATGTCTGGACGCGCTGGGAAGGCAACTGCAGCCGTCGAGATACAGGAGAATTAACTGCGCAGATGCAAAGACTATGGCAGGATCTTCCACAGGGGGTCATAAGTGATCTAATTGAATCGATGCCACGCCGAATTTCGGCTTGTATAGCTGCCAGAGGTGGCTTTACTACTTACTGATTTTTAACCTTTTGCAAGCTGTAACCGCTTAATAAAATGATATTTTGTTCTGAATTTTTAATCATTTGTTTATTTTCATATACACTACATGCATACCAAATTTCGTGAATGTAGCTCAATTTCTTCTGGGTGCATATATTTTTTTGCGACAGAGTGTAATTACAGACAGGGTTTTGTCCCACTGTTTATTCCACACCATATATGGGACATTTCTTAAAATAAAGAATATATTGAGATGTTACAAGATTACGATACATCGTTCAGCCGTTTCTACTTTTCACAACCCCGGTTTCCCTCGCCACCGCTCTCTCTCTCTCTCTCCCGTTCCGACCTTTTTCCTCTGTCCTTGCCAGATCCTTCCCTTTATATCGTCTCTCGTTCGACCTGTTGCCAGGTGCAGGCAGCGGTTCCTTACACGCCCCACCTAAGAGTAAAATTTGCCCCTTGTGGCTGTTTTACCATTTCAGACACCAGGAACAGAAAATTCACAAACCGTGAAACAGAAAATCCACAAACAGAACACACAATAATTGCAACAGTCAAAAGTCTTGATGATTGTTCTAGTCAAAGTTCCTTAAAACAAACACATGAAATAATATTAATAGTTCACCCAATTGAAATAAGTGACTATGTTCCCAGAAAGATCTAAACTGTAATGGGATTGCAAACAGAAACATAGAAAACACATTATACAAAAAAAAAACACTAAATATATACATTACAGTTTTTATCTTAATCAAGACAATGTTTGTTTCATTAACTCATGAATGAATGCTCAATGAGTTCACTAAATCCATATTAAGTACACAGTAAAAACTTTCCTACGGCTCTAATTTGCCTTTGGCCGGTATGATTTCCGACCCAACCCATCTCACCCATTCTAATTCAAAGTTAATTTGTTTTACACGATTTTTCCCAATTTGCATCAGAATGTCTGTATCGACTATTCGAGATACAATGAACTGCTCTAACATTCTTAAAACCTGAGCCGTTAAATTACATCCATAAGAAGTGTATTCAATCTTAAACCTCACTTTTTTAGTCATGTAAATGTCAAACCGCATAACGCACGCGGCATACCCCTTCGTGAGAGAACGACAAATACCACTTCCACAAATCCAGTACCGTGACCCACGATGCTGCGCTATTCTTTTTCTACAAAACCTTCCCTTTTCGACAAAAGATAAATCTCGGTTCTCGAAAATATGTTTAACCAAGCTTCACAGGTTACCTTCGCACTGAGACTAGTCAACGGCACAGCCTCGCCCCACCTAGTGTGCTGATCAACCAGACATAAAATATATTTATGTCCCTTTAAGCTTGGCGGATCAATTGGACCTATCAGATCCATATTCCCCACCTCAAATGGCAATTCAGGCCTTGCCACAGGTGTACTGGATGATCTGTCTTTAATCCTAACCGATCGAGTGAGCTGACATTCTTTATATGACTCACAAAATTTCTTCACATCGGCCCTCAAACCCTCCCAAAAGAAAGAATACTTTATTCGTTCAAGCGTCTTCTTGGGACCCATGTGACTACTGAACACGGAAGTATGCGCTAGTTTCAACACCTCAGTTCTTCTGCACTTCGGAATTACCAGCTGCCCAATACTCTCCCCGAGTATTTTATCCCTACAAAATAGATACCCATCTACTTCGTAGTAGTTTCCTTTGCCTTCCTTAGCATAATTCCAAGCTTCCAAGCCAATGCTAACTCGGCACAACACTCCTGTTCGGAACGAAAACTATCAGCCACCATGCTTCCTTTATCCATCTCAGCGGTCACCTCCTCATCCTTAGTACCCAATGTTCCCACTTCATTCCGACATGAAGTAATATTCCTTTGAGAATCCTCAATGTGCTCCTGTGCTTTCTCTGGCAGAATACCCAATGAAACCTCAGTTTCATCTACATTTCCTGAGTCAACCCTCAGGTCCTGAGAGCTTTGAGCCAGTGAATTCTCTTCACTATGGGCTCCTCTCAACATATCCAAAACATCTGGTGGAAGCAACACGTCTTCTACCAAAACTTCTGCCAAAGCACATAACATTTGCTGGTGCACCACATTAACCTGGCCACCCGTAGCAAGACCAATTGGAACATATACTAAAGGACATTTAACTGCTGGACTGAAAATACCTTTCAAATAAATCGTGGAAGCTCTTTCAACCGATATTCCAGGAACTAAGACTTTCTTGATAACAGTAATTTCCGTACCAGAATCCACTCACGCATGGACTAATTTCCCATCTACACTGATAGATGTTTTCACTAATTTACTTAATTTGTCTTTAATAGCCCGCCTAGGAATGAATTTACCTAGCAAATCAACTCTAGCAGTGACCGTTCCATCTTCCAATTCTGTCCCTTCCGTTGACACCTTATTCACATTAAGTCTTTTATTATCTACCTCTTTGTTTTTCGGACAATCCCGCTTAAAATGTTTATCTGATCCGCAGGTGAAACAATAAGCGAATTTTTAATTTCAGTTACTTGACCCTTATCAAAGTTTTCTAGAAGAAAACTTATCTGACTTTTTCTCCCCAAATGGCTGTTTACCCCCACTACCATTAAAACTTCTCTTTTCACTATCATTCATTTAGCTCTCTCAGGTTCATCGTAGGATTTCCCTTTGGAAGCGTAAAATATATCACATTGTTTGCCCAAGTCCCTGGGTTTGTACCATTCTTCCCCTTAGAGCACACCAATATGGGTCGCCGTCTCAGAATCCAACATTTCAAACATTTTATCTGCTACGATCAGTTGATTAACTGACTCAAAATCATTCGCACCTCTTAACTTACAGTAGTATAACTACATCGATGTTAAACGGGACGCGAACTGAGAGAAAGTTTCGTCAGAGTTACGTTTGGCCTTTCTAAAATTTTTCTAAACATATTTTTGGTGAGGGTTCATACTCCTTGAGCACAACCTGTTTTAAAGATTCGTAATCTTTTAATTCTTCTTCGCCCTAGGTTAACTAATAAGTTTGACACTTTGTCTCTAACATGCATAACAAAACCTTCGGTTTTAACTCGTCGCTAACCATTTCACTAGCGAAAGCCTTTCAAGACTAGATAAAAAATAGTCCCCACCCGTCTGATTTATTGGGTACCTTTACAGTTAACAGCCTAACCATTTTAACTATTTCATCTAAAGATTTTACACGTGAGGTTTGACCATTATTTTGAGTAGCACTCTGATTAGCGTTCCTAGATAATTCTATTTCCAAGCGTAATTTTTCAATTCATAATTGTTCTTGTCGTTCTAGTTTTTGCTGCTGTTCTGTCTCTAACCTTTCGGCTGTAATAACTTCCAATAACTCTTTTGCCTCTTCCTGCTTGTAATATTTACTAGAGATTATTAAATCCCTTAAAACAGTTTTAGACATAGACGGATCAGGTGACTCGTCTAAGTCCCGCGCAAATTGAATTAAGTCAATTTTCTTACTTCTAATGAGAAATGCCATTTTTAAATAATGCTAAACCTAATGCCAAATTACCTTCTGACAAATTTAACTACAAACACTTAAATGACCTAGTACTATATATTTAACAAGCAAGAAAAATTCTACTCGTTTTTTCTAAGAGTACTCAAATTCCAGAAACACAATACGAAATATGTTTACAATAAAACTTATATGAGACACAGTTATTTGTTACTAATCAGAACGCAGAACCTTTTTCAAAATAAAAAAAACACAATTAACAACATACTTTAGCTACATTACCATAGAATTATTTCTCAAATCATAAATCTACTCTTAGTTTCTTTTTTAATTAAAAGAAGAATCTTATGCAGGAAACAAAAAACCAATATACATATGCATCCTAAATTACGAGCAAAGGAAATAACCTCAGATTGCATTAAACTATCAACTAACTGACAAATTGCAACACTTTTGCTTAAAATGAAAAACTATCATATAATATTCAAAAAAAACATGCCATATATTCTGAGTCATAAATAACCTACAAAATCTCTTATTTACAACATTTTAACAGGAAGTCCGTCTACTTGAAATACATATACACATTTTTTTAATGGATATTTTTCACCCACTCAAACACACATTTTTCGCAACCATTATTTCAAGATAAATTAATCTAATTCTTTTTTTAAAAAATTCTGCAAACTGAATTATTATGCAAAACACTTTCTATACCCAGATTTTAATTTTTTGAGACAACTTCAAAACAGTAAAGAATGATGATAAAAAGAAATTATAGTTTAACACTAGAACTCTAAATACCATATTTTACAACATTTAAAATGATACCCTATCATTTCAGGTAAAAATAAGTACACAATTTTCTTATTTCATCTACACAATAATCCAACAACATAGAATATTGCAATAAACCAATGAAATTTTCTTTTTTCAGGATATATCTGCTTTTTCTATTTTTTTTTAAAAAAACAAATTAAATATGACTGCATCTCATTACTCTTTTAAATATTCACACAATATTTTAACTTAGGGGAACAATAGCCACTTACCTCGACATGAACGTTGTTTCTGTACTTGAACACTACTGGGATTTCCTTCGTTGTTTTCAGATCACGGCTCCATTCATTGGAAAATGAAGAAAAATACGACATCTGTTCGTTCATAGCCCAACTCGGCAGGTGATGGTAAAACTCCATATGAAGAAGGTCTTGTTTTTTTCACTTGAAACTGCTGCAGGTCAATTCCCGGGATGCACGTGGTCATCAACTTGAAAATACACTGCAGGGTTCTATTTCCTTGTTAAAATTTTTCTTTCAAACTGAATGTCCACTAGAACCTTGTTCACAATTATGTAGTACGAACACCGATCAATTTGAAATATTTTGTTCATTTAACTTCTGCTCCATTGCATCGCACTTCTGACACCAGTGTAGACTTGTGGGTTCTTTTCTGATCGTGTTCGCATTGTGAATTGAAAATAATTGCAGACAGGGTTTTGTCCCACTGTTTATTCCACACCTTCTATGGGACATTTCTTAAAATAAAGAATATATTGAGATGTTACAAGATTACGATACATCGTTCAGCCGTCTCTACTTTTCACACGCTACTTCCACCGCTCTCTCTCCCCCGTTCCGACCTTTTTCCTCTGTGCTTGCCAGATCCTTCCCTTTATATCGTCTCTCGTTCGACCTGTTGCCAGGTGTAGGCAGCGGTTCCTTACAGTAATAATAAATTTTTCCAATAACTTTTTAATGTGTTGTCATAATTTACTGTCCCACGTTAGATATAGTTTCTCTGGCATTAAAGGTAGTCACAATGATTGCAAATATTCTAGTATTCACGGTAATTTGATACAATATATAAAATAAAAGCACCTATCAGAATTCACAATTACTGAATATTATTAATAGAAAGAATTATTTCTGATGACATTGATACCATCGCTCGAATACCCACCGCACTAAGACTTTAGAGAAAGAGGCCATCTGGATGGGACTGAAAATCAATGAGAATAAGACCAAGTACATGCCTTGCACTAAATCATGTTTTAATAATTCCGATTTTGAAATTGAAGTGTCTAGTTTTGAAGTTGTCGACAGCTTCATTTTTTTATGTTCAGAAATTAAGAATAGAAACGGTTGTACTAGTGGAAATCCAAAAGAGAATTACTATGGCTAATAGATGTTTTAACGGAGTACGAAAATATATGAAATCAAATTTAATTAAAAGAAACACACATACACACAAAAAAGGTTTTATTATATAAAAGTCTTTTAAGATCAGTATTAACTTATGCATGTGAAACTTGGTCCATGTGTTGAACAGATGAGAACATGATAAATATCCACGAAAGGCAGATTTTAAGATTCATATTTGGAGGAATTCAGGAAAATGGAATATGGCGAAGAAGATCAAATTTAGAGCTCTATCGATCATATAATGAATCTGATATTGTTAACTTCATCAAAATACAACGAATTAAATGGGCAGTCACGTTATCAGAATGAACGAAAACCGCAAACTAAAAAAAGTCTTCACTATTCAATCGATCACGAAGAAAGGGCAGGTTTCTAGTTTTAAGAACTAGGAATTGGAGAACACTAGCATGAAAAAGGCTTCTTGAGAAGGCCAAGACCCACCCTGGGCTGTCGTGCCACCGAGGAAGGAAGGCAGGGAAGAAAGAATTATTTAGCTAATTTCTTTAAATTATGAATATGGTTGTTTAAATGTGATTCTACCCACCCCAAGCATTTAAATATTTTTATGCTAAGTTTGTTTTGAGTTTGTATTGTATATAAAACAAAAGTTTAATAAAAAACAACTTCTAGTTTCATTTTTCAAAAAAAAAAAAAAAAAAACATCATTTATGTGTTGGATATTTTTTTCCCAAGTTACAGTTATATTAAACCATACATTAAGCTAAAAATAGTGGTTTTTATTATTCCTGTTCAAATACATTAATTGTTCCGCAAAATGTTTTTTTCAAAAGACTTTAATTTTGACTTTAATGTAAAAATATTTTCCCCACTTTAATTTTTAAACCCATAACAGTAATATAAATTAAAGTACATTTTAGATTTGAATAAAGTAACAAGTCATTTAATGCAGGACTTTACTTATTAAGGTAATTGTGTGTGTGTGTGTGTTAACAGATCGAACATTTGTGCAACACAAGAATTTAAAATTATTACTTATATTTGTAGGTAAACGGAACTGCCCAGGAGAAGGAATTGCAATGATGACAATGTATTTATACTTCGTTAGTATCATGCAAAAATTTAAAGTTCAAGCACCTGATGGTGGATCTCCTGATATGGAATATAAATTCAGTGCAGGTATACTGCCAAAGCCTCAAAAATTATGCTTCATCGAACGTTGAAATTTTATTAAAAACTTTAACAATTACAATTAAAATAAAAAAGAAGATATATAATTAGCAGTCACGTATCGAAACAATATACAAGACCAGAAAATATCTTTTAAATACTTATATATATATATATATTAATATTTACGATGACTTTTGTGTTTTGTAAATAAAAATAAAAATTAATTAATATATTTTCTTAAAACTATTTCTTGGCAATGTATGTTTTTAATAAAAATAAATGTAGTATTCTTTGACAATTTATGTTCTTAGTAAAAACAAATATAGTACTGTTACTCGCATATTCATTTCCCAGCATTGAGGTGTTAAAATTATAAATGGTTTTTTTAACATCTTTCTTTGTATTGCATTATTTATTTACAACAAAATTGAGTTAACAGCGAGATTGTGATATTGTCATATGAAATTTAAAAAAACGCTTAAAGAGGAAAGAGAGAGAAATAAGAAAATTAGTTTTAAAATATTTATAAATTTCAATGAGCTGTTTTCTTCGAAAGTGGTGTAAGTCCGTTATTGACAAAAAGTAAATTATAACATATTAAATGCAATCTACTATGAGATTATTAACTATAAACACAATTCCCAAAAAAAAATCCTTCAAAATTTTGAACATGAATTTACGTAGTTAATGAAATTACAAATATAATTACTTTGAAAGTGTTAAAAATATCTCCATATAATATAAAATGGACTTACACCACTTAGAAAAAAATAGCTCATATTTTTACGTCTACAATAAAAATAAATGAACCATTATCGTTTGGCGAAGTAGTAGATGTAACGCAGGAAAATGATGAAGTCATATTAGGAATCTCATCAAATCCCTAAGGGAGATGCTAACTTGACGGTAGATGTTAAAATGACGTCTCTTCAAAGTCATTTCCCTGATAAAAGTAAAGGATTTTAACGAATCCCTGAGCTGTTTCAGTGAAATGATGAAATAATATTGTCAAGGGTTTAAAAGTGTTTATTTAACAACAATAAATTAAATACAACAATAGTCAATAAAATGCAAATTATTTATTCGAAGCTAATTGACAAATAATTAGAAAATTAGGCTGGTAATCAATCCCTATGTTAATGCTATGGTGCCATTTTTTAAAGATATGGGTTTGATATTTAGGGGATCGATAGTACTACCTGTATGGTTAGGAAGTACAAGGACTCGACCACCAAGTGTCTCCCCCCCATATAGCATTTTGCCAATGCAAATCCTGACTAGTTCATTTCATCATTTCACGGAAGCAGTTTAGGGATTTGATAATATCACTTTACTTACAACAGGGAAAGCCACCTCAAAGGCCCCGCTTACATGGGTGAAAATTGCCGGCAATATGCCGAATTGCATCCGCTTTGGACCCGTTTACACGACGACCCGACATTTTGCCAGCTCGAAATACAGGTCTGTTTTTTGTTCCCGCTTTCGACCAGGTACTTTGGGGTAAAATGCGTTGCGTTTTCTAATTCTCCCATGATGCATTGCGCAAGAGTTTCATTTATTCAAAGATGGCTGCTGTTTTGGATTGCGCGCATTGGGTAACAGAAATTAATAACACTAATAAACATCTGGGAACCAAAATGAATTGGATACAAGTGTCCGGGATGCGGAAGTTTACAAGTGCTTATTTCGAAAAAATTTTTTTTACTATTCAGGTACAGGGAAGGATGTAAGAAAATTTATATTTAGTATGCTCTGCATGTATGTTTCCAATATTTTAATAAGATGATACATGTATTTTAAGACAGTTTTTGAGATTTATTTGAAATTATTACAATATAATTCTTTTGGATGTACACAAAAAAATTGCATTTTTTTTTTGTTGTTATTTTTACTGATATATAAGAAGATTTTTACTGATATAATATGTTTCCATATAAAGTAAAAATTAGTAATTTCTTGTAATTAAATAACTCCATAAAGGTGTATTGATTTTTTTACTATGAAAGTTGATATAACCAATAGAATGAACTGTTTTATATTAACATTCTCTAAATTCATGAGGATAAGAACTTAAAAAGAAAAATTTCTTTTTCTAAAATCTTCAATTTTGATCTACTTTTCACTCAACCATTTAATTTTTTGTTATTAAAGCAAATCATGATTTACTCTACCAAAGAGATCTCTTTATACACACACATACATACAAAATTATTTTATAAAAAAGTAGGCTAAATACTACTTTTTTTCTCCTCGAAGGATTAAATATTCCCACAATTATAAAACATACAATGAACAAGTTCTTATGTATGAAAACATTGCACATCAAAGAAAATACACACTTTTTTACAAACAAAAATTGTAATTTAGCTTTTTTTAATTAAATTTGTTAATATGAAAGTATTTGTTTAACAATTTAGGAATTCCTGAGATGGAAATATAATTGCTTTAAACATCATTTAAATGTCTTGGGTATCTGAAATAATCTTATAAAAAACAAACATATTAGCTTTAAAACGGTTTGAATTTTCTTAAAAATGTCTGTCTCCAACATTCTGAAATAAATTAATTGGACGTTTTTGAATACCCAAAGAAACCTGTTTAAAAGAAATAGGCGTTTTAATAAAATTATATTATTGTAGAACAAATTAAATTGTTTTGGTAAAAATTTCTCGTATACAGTTTTATTTAATAATCATACTCATTTTAATATACATCATTTATCGACCCTTAATTTTAACATTACATGAATGCACTATAAGTAAATAAAGCATTTCATGTGATATGCTGTATAAATCAGACTGTCTGAAAGTAAACATTATACCGTAAAAAGGACAAAATCAAGGATTTATCTGCCAATATTCAACATGTGCATAATATCTTGTACAATTATTATATATCTCAATTTTTAACTTATTGACGCTAATATCTAATTATAGTCTCTGGAAATCTTATGAATCGCTTTCGGCAATTTATTTACAACAAAAAAGTATTAATATTTTAAAATATTTAAAAAAAAAGTATTAAATTTCATTAACCCAAACAAATAAAAATGAAACAATGAAAAAAATTTTAAGAACATTATTTTCTAAACAAATTTTCATTGATAAAAGGTCAAATTATGTAGAAATTTCTAAAATGTTCACTTTAGGGGTTTATGACATAAAAGCTTATATTTTTAAACACCCAATGATTAGTAATTAATAGTAAACAAAATTTAAAAACAATTTTTTCTTCAAAGTTTCTGCAGAATTTACTTTACTCTAATTCCATAAATACTATCAAAATTAATTTAAGGTATCCGACTACGTTCGGAACCATGATTTTAAAAAAGCGCATAAATGGATAATTTTCATTGAGTATTTATGCGCCCACTAGATTAGAATACATATATAAAATTGTTTTAAGGACATTTCGACAAAAACAATTTATTTAAATAAGAATATTTTGGCAAAACATTAACTTAGAATAATATTTTTTCCAAATGCCTTCAGGAAAATGGTTCTGTTATAATAATATTTTGCCTGTATATAGCTTAAGACCTCTCCACAGAGGTTCAACTAGAAGTTTTTGAAAAACTCACATTATTTTCAGAGTTATCACTCAATTGAAATAATTATTCGCGTTTTTTTCTTAAATTTCTCCCGCTCTGTTGCGTAAAGTATGAATGAATGAACCTCACTTTTAAGTTATATATTTCAAAAATTCTAGTTGAAATTCTGAACACAGGTCTGAGCTATATACTGGCAAAAATATTATTCTAATAGAAGAAGTTTTTCGCAGAAGGAAGAACATTTGAAAAAGAACATTCTCAGTTGATTTTTTGCCAAAATATTAACTGGAAAGTATTTTTGTATTTAAATAAATTTTTTCTGCCAAAATGTCCCTTTAAGGCCCATCTTATGCTTATATTCTAATCTAAGTGATACTAAATATCATGAAAATTATCCCATTTATGTGCGGCTGCTTTTGAAAACACGGTTCTGAACGTAGTCGGATACCTTAATCAAATTAATGCTTTTTTTTTCTCTTTTTATATAATACATTTCTACAAAGTAAGATTTGTAAAGGTCTTCCCTTTGTTTTCAAAGAAATTAATGGCGAACACTAGTCTTGTAATACATTACTGATGGTAAATTAATTCCAAGGGGAAACAACTCAGAGTTTCAATTGAGCTGAAACTTCTACACCACATAAAAAGTTTTACCATCTA